>VSDK01010745.1:521051-533302 GCA_009767595.1 Symbiodinium kawagutii | reverse complement strand
TCTTCCGATGCTTTCCTACGAAGTAAATTTTACAGTACATGAATAGAGAAACCATGGGGAAACCATGTAATTTTCTGGAAAATCCATGGATTTTATAGAGAAACCATGAGAATTTGGTTGGTAACTGGTGATTTGGGTATTTGCCAAAATAGTGGTATATACCCCCAAAACGAAGGGTTTCCTAGTAAACATATCATGTTTGGTGGGTTATTGGCTTCCCCGTTTTGGCACATCCCCACATGTATGTGAATAGTCGTCATGTTGCTAAGTATATGTGTTTTCGTAAATTAAATGTTCAATACCGATCTTGTGGTGCATATCTTCATAATGCAGCTAAGGTCCCACCAACTGTTAATGACATGATATGAAATGATATGTGTCGAAGTAGATGCATACCTTCTGTAACATTACGCAAGGTTTGCGAGGCAGCTAGGTCGGGGCACGGCGTTGCGCAGGAGTGGTTGGAGAAGGTGTTGAGCACGCAGCCAGGATACAAGATCCTTAGCGCAGCCAAGGCTGGGATCAACCTGTGACGCCTCACCTTTTCCCTGTCTGTGAGTGTGAGATTAGTGGCTACCCAGGATTAATAAACCCCTGGTTGATTAATAGGGGGTATCAACCTAGGGTTTATCAATCCTTGGTAGCTACTATGTATGCAAAAAATCAGGTGAAATGATGTGAAATGAGTTTTGGTCATGAGGCTTCAGTGAAAGGGATTCCATATGTGTCTTACATGGAGTCAGTTGTAAGCACCAAAAATGTCGCTAGATGAAGTTGAGATTGGTGCGTGGGACCTCCTTAGATAATATTGATTGTGGGTTCAAGTTTGTCCAAGACTATGCTTATGAGAGAACTGTCGTAGCTAATACGAATCTATCAAAACAGACACATTGCACTGACTGGTGGTGGTTACTGAACAAGTCAAGCCGAACTCTTCAGTCAAGGAGCTAATGGCTTTGGAAGGGTTCCTGGTCTCTAGTTGCAGGAAAGTTTTTTTTTTGCTGGGGAAGTAGCGGAGCCCTGTCTGTTTAGAGCGTTTCCTTCCGCGACGCGAATGCACTCGGCGATGGCGACACGGCATGGCTGGATGATGTTGTGAGCTGCACGGCTGCTAGATGATAGATATTGGGATTTTTGCCCAGGAAATGCTAGCCCTTTTTGCATCCCGCAAATCATTTTTACAGACATTTCACGTGTTTCCGTTTGTTCCAGCTTCCTACAAGGTGGGCCCCCCTAGTTATAAGTGGATTAATCAGCCATTTAACTAATATAGTTATATATATATATATATACCAGAACTGGTAGTTGCCCGAGTTATGTTCGCCAACTTAGCTAACCAGGGGGGCCCGGTCCCTTGGTTCGTATCATCCACGCCCACCTGACCGTTTTTGTCAGCTCGTGCACAGCCCACCTGACCGTTTTTGTCAGCTCGTGCACACCGCAACAGCTCCTCACGGGCCGGTTCCGGGGGTGCTGGGCAAGCTCCGCCTACCGCCAAGCTCAAGGTTTATGATATGTTACGGTTAGTGGTTTGTCCACTGGTTGGGTGGTTAGTTCATTTGTGGTTTTGGTTAGTTCCGGTTACTTTCCCGCTTGCAGTTCTTAACAAATGGTTGGTTGCCTTGCGCATATTGTTCATGACGGGGTGGTCAAGCACCACCAACCAGTCGATGATCATTATTAGCCGTTATAATTATAATCATCAAGTTACAACCATTATTAGCCACTACTTAACCATGGGTGGTTCAACCACCAACCAGTGGGACCTTGAGATTTCTGTTGGAAGACAACCCAGCAGTGCCAGGATTACTCCACCGGCACTATCGCCACCAACGCGGACTGGCATTGCGCTCGGCATCAGATCACATGTCACGCTTGGATCAGCATTCGTCTCCAACAGTGAACAACTGAGATTGCAGTGTAGTTTTACATGCAGCTATTAGAGGCGAGGAAGTTTTTTGACTAATCGGCCTCTTTCATAACTTTAAAAGTTAATGGTTGAACCGTTTAATGACAATGGTTAACCATTTTAATAGCATGGTTTCCTAATCATTTGCCATTCATATGAAGGAGTTGCTTGCGGAAAGATGCGACACCAAGCATACATCCTGGAGTGACGAACTGAATCAGACCAGGATTCTCGATGACTCATTCTTAGAAGTAGAGATCGTTGTGTTCCATATCTGTCCAATTTTTGTTTGCATGGCGATGATAATTCAATGTGTTTGATAGAGCAAATCATTTGGTTGTTCTAGAAGCTGCATTCGCATTGACGGATACTCACAGTCTATGGGTGGTTCCTAAAATAGGGGTACCTTAAACTCATCCAACATTAGTCATTTCCAACAATGAACCACCATGAACCACCCATTTTGGGGGTTCCCTATCTTGAGAAAGCCTGTATATGGAATGATCAAATCTTACACTGTCAGATTGCATCCTCCAACTGGGTAGATTTGCTGTCGCAGCTGGTTCAGTTGCTCCGGTAGTTCATTCTACTGGATAGCCTGCAGACACAAGCAAACTTTGCAAGGTAATACAACTGTAGGAAATCTCAGGCAAGTACAAGTCTTCAGAGGTGAGGGGTATAGTCATAGTTGCGAATATGAGCCCTTTGAAACCTATAGCATCATGCTAGTCACTATGTGTGCAGCCCACGAGATTTGTTCAAGTTGCCCAGCAACATCCTTTCGTGCAGAGCTGAAGCAGTGCGAGGACAAGGGCATCTTCCCTCTGAAGATCAGGGAAGGACTCATCCTGGAGGCGCCCTGCTTGGGAGATCTGGCTGTGCAATCACTGCTGGAGGTCTTCTGATTTCGCAGCTGTTGGTATTTGTCAACCTTTGTCATCCTAAAGGATGGGACTTCATCAAGTTTAACCATCAACAACTTGGTCATGTTGGCTGTAGACACACTTGTTGGGTCAAGGGCGCAGAATGATCAACCAACAATCGGTCAGAAACTGAACCAACTGGCGCCTAAACTGGACCAACTGGGGCCTAAACTGGACCAAACAACCAGTAGTCCGGGACCCCATGCCCGTGCTGTCTACGCTGCCAGGCCAACAATTTCCTCCGCAAGAAGGGACTCTTCCCCGAGGATACTGGTGTGACATTTGGGTTTCACTCAGACTTCGTCGAAAAAAACTGGTGGTTGCACGGGTCATATGGCTGTCGGTATCCTGGTACCCCAGTTCTTCACATCAATTACCAGTCACTCATCTTTGCCGGGGATGTTCACCTGGCTATTCTTGGGGTGGTTATAGTATTCAACTATCAATTCGCCATCGATTAACCATAAATCATTGATTATGAACCATTAACTGTGACCCTTGGTTACTGATATGTTATAGTTATGACCCCTATCCATACTGTGGTATAGGTCTCATGTGTGGGTCATGGTGGGATGACGGGGTGGAATTCCTTGTGAAGCCAACGATGCATCAGGTGTCCAACAAATCGACGTGGCAACGCCCACGGGGCTGTAATATCAACAAGTACAAGGTGGGCCCCCATGACTATAGTTATACCATTTGACTATAGTGGCTTATGGTTGATAATGATTATAGTACAAGGTTATAATAAGTTGATTAATAAACCATTGTAACTATAGTTCTATCTACCATTTGCCTGGTAGTTACCCTAGTTATGTTCGCCAACTTGGCTAACTAAAGGAGCCCACCTGGTTTTTGGTATTTTGCCACCATCAGAGAGACAAGAGACAGGCAGATATATACAGAGAGCATATGGCAGTGGGTCAAAACCCCGTACCCCTGGTTGCCCCCTGTTAACCATTGTTTACCCTATGATTGTTGGTGGAAATCCCCCCATTAGTTAGCTGGTTGATATTGACCCATAGCCATATCAAACCTCTAGATCGAGGATATGGCTGCCAGTCATTTCACTGTCGGACACCCTGGGAAACCTCATGCCGCAGCCTGTGAGTGACCTGCCATGGGCGGTCCGGGCCCCACGCCGCAGGATGATGGCGACGATGACGACGAGTGCGTCTTCGGCGACGACGACTTCCCAAGCTAAGCGCGAGCGGTTCCGGTGCCTGGGCCAGTCTGGTGGATTTGTCGATGATTAAGTAGGGGATGATTTATGATAGGTACCTGGGTGACTTATGATGGGTTAACTAGGGGATTCACCTGTGGTTAATGAATAGGTTTACAACTACGACTAGTTGGATTTTTCTTGGTTTCTGGTTGGTGGATTTTTCTTGGTTTCTGCTGGTGATTAACCTGTGGTTAGTAGGGGATAAGAAGCAGCAATATTGGTTCAACAACTACTAGTTGCTGGTTTCGACCTAGCCAGTTCGGGGAGCCCAAACTTATGGACGGTTTACTACTTCAAAGGATTGGTAAACTGGATGAGGGGTCTTGCACAGCTGCAGTGCGTTTAGTGCCGTTGGCGAGCGATGACATGTTTTCTACATAGCGTGATGTAGTGTACATTACAGCAAGCAAATCAGGCAGGGACCCACCTGCTTCGAGCTGCTATACATTAGATGATTAGATCCAATCCTTTTAGAGGGCGAGTCACCAACCAGAAATGGTGATGGGTTTAGCAGCAGGGCTCCAGTGTTTGGTCCCTTTCCATGATAACTGGAGGTCGAGTGCTTTGGTGGGGGCAGACCTACCACCATGAATCATGTACACTATCAACATGGAGAAACCATCAACATCAGAAGGCATTCTCCATTAAAAGAAACATGCTTTGTCATGCTCAAAGCAAGGGCCGAACGGACAATGAGGGTTTTGGTCGCTTGAAACCATGTATGACAAAGTGCTCCTGCATGATTGTTCATCCACTTATGCTATGCACCATTGGGGCTTCTATCGTTTCAGTCCTGGCCACTGAATCTCCATGTTCCCTCAAGTGGCGCCCATGACCCATCCATGAACCCCGTTGGGGATCAGGGGTAGCTGCACTGGTGAGGCAAGGTCTTCAGCAGTGACAGGGAGTCGCCCACAAACCCGCGGCGATTGAGGCAGCCCATCCTGGTAGGATACCGTGACTCGCAACCCATCATTTGTTCCACCCAAGATTCGTGAACCGTGATCAGGAGCTCAGATTTTTTCCATGACATTTGGATATAGTTTCTTCATGTCGAATCCAACCACTGATCAATCAGGTGGCAGCTTGGCTCACAAGTTTGATTGTAAACAAGGCTCGTTTTTGAGTTCTTGTAGTGCAGGATGAGATATACATATATATATATATATATTTATTTATTTATATAATATATGTATATATATTGTGAAATGTTCACGTGTCATGTGATGACAGCCACTCCTTGCTTTGACCTGCGAATCCCATCACACGCTACGAGCACCTGGGGCTCAAGGCATCGTGGTGGGTGGGCCGTGGATCACTTGCTGTGCGAGTGTCGGTGCCAAAAGGGGTGCTGCTGCTGTGGCCTGCAGCTGGACGTTGAGGGAATCAGGGATTCCCACCTTCATCATTGTGGTTGAGGGCAACCATCACTATTTGCTGTTCACCTAGCAGGGCTAGGACTTTGTTGAACCAGCTGCCAGTGTGAATCATCATTCACACTGGTAGCGGAGCCAGGGGGTTCCGACTACCGAAGTCGCAAGAGCCTAGATCCAGGACCTGGGAGATTTCACACTGGCCGAGATGCCGGATGGAGTCACCACACCCTTGCCTGATGACTCGACTGGGCCTTCGACCACCACGGCTCAGCTGCCGTGGCAATCCATTCCCAAGTTCGTGCCAGGTACCACGAACGTCCAAGACTACTCCAGGAAGATGCGTTTCCTGGCGGCGATGTGGCCTCCAGAATATCTTCACCTTCTTGCTCCCCGAGCTGCCCTCATGGTAGAAGGTACAGCCTTCACCCTGGTGTCGAGGCTTGACGCCGCGAAGCTTCGGGTGAGTACTATGGATGGAGTGGGCCTACTTGTCAAGACGATAGGGGGCCAATGGGGGTCCACAGAGCTTGAGGAACGGTTTGAGTTCTTCGAGCGTGCTCTCTATGGGGTAACCCAAAAGGCTGACGAGAGCAACGACAGCTACATCTCCCGAATGGAGAGCTACTTCACCGAGCTCCTGGCTCGGGACACCAAGCTTGAGGAGGTGCAAGCATATGTCCTCCTCCGTCAAAGCACCCTGAGTGCGGAGGACAAAAAGAGGGTGTTGATGGAGCATGGTGGTGACCTCAAGTACCAGCCGGTTGTCAAGACGTTGCGGCTGTTGGGAAGCCGTTTCTTCCATGAATTCCAGACGGGCAAGGCCACCACCAAGCACAAGGTCTACGATACCCTGGTGACCGAAGAGACTGAGGAGCCACCTGATGATGGCACTGAAAGACCAGTGCTGCTGGCCAACGTGGAAGATGAGCATGAACTGGAACCCGAGTTCATCGATGCCATGGTCGCTATGAACGACAGCGACGCCTATGTGGTTGCCAATTTCGAAGCGGAGTTTGAGGACTTCATCCAGGAGACGCCGGAGATGCACCATGCTCTTGTCACATACTTGGAGGCAAGAACCAAGCTATTGGACAAGAGGAAAACCAGAGGATTCTGGCCACCATCTGGTGGTAAGTCCAATGGCAAACGTGCCTCCAAAGGAAAATCCAAGGGCAAAGGTGGACGACAGAGCCTGTTGGCTCGCATTGCCAGATCCAACTGTAGGATCTGCGGAGCCCGAGGTCACTGGAAGAGTGAGTGTCCTCAAAGAAACTCTCAAGGAGCTGACAATGGTGCCCCTGCCGCTGCCGCCAACATGGCGATCCCTGTGAACTTGGAGGAGGACACTCAGGAGATCTTCACCGATGAGGACTTCGCCGAAACCACTGTGACTGCTGCTGCCTCATCCTGGACTATGCCAGCTGAGGACTGTGAGCGCTCTGAGGTATGTTTCACTGCCAGCCATGTAGGAATCAGAACTCCTCATGAACGGAATCATGTGAACTTTAACACTCAGGACAATCGAGCTGCTCTCCAGCATCGCATGCAACGTGTGATTTCATCCGTGCATCATGTTCCAACAAACCCAGAAGCCCCATCCATGCACAGCCAAGTGATGTTTGCCTCACCACCTAGTCACCCTGTTGGTTCCCAGCCCGCTGCCTTCAGGAAGCCCTACATGGTGCGAGCCACTGATGTGCCAGCCTTTCATGTGAGTGATGACCGATGCACCCTTGCCATTTTGGACACAGGTGCTAGCCGTTGCATCATTGGATCCAGCATTTTGTCGAAGCTGATCCATCGCCTTCCCCAAAGCATCCGCTCATGTCTCAGAGAGAAACCTAGCCAGGTCAAGTTTCGTTTTGGAAACAACCAGACCCTCACGAGTCAGAAGAGAATCCATTTTCCCATGAAGAGCAATGCCAATGAAAGAGTGTGGTTAGGAGTGGAGGTTGTGGAAGGTTCAACGCCGTTTCTTTTCTCGAAACGTGCCTTTAAGCAACTCGGTGGAATCTTGGACACCACCACCGATCGATGCACTTTCCGCAGATTACAAAAGACCATCGATCTTGAGACGAATGCAACAGGCCTGTATATCATGGATTTGGTTGATTTTTGTACAGATACCATCGCCTCGCATGCCAATCGTGACAGCTTTGTAGGACATACATGCCATGTAGGGGATAGTACATGCCATGGGGGAGTGCAAAGCCGGACTTCGTCACAGTCACAGCATGCCAACCATGTTCATGAACACACCACTCACAAGAATGAGCTGAGCCGACATCCATTCACGATCCCAAGAAGTTTTCACCGAACCTCTCAGAGACCTTCAGATGTGATGACCCGCAATCACCCTGAGCACTTTGGTCCAAGATCCGATCACCGACCTTTGACCTCATATCCCGTGACTCCCAAGCACCATGGTCAGCCGTGCGCAGATGATCACGATGTTGAAGGAGGCAGCCAACACGATTGTGGGCACCCTGACACTGGTGCTTCAACTCTCGATGAGCATGTTGGAAGTACAGCCGAATCCCGACGTCGAGAATCAGATCCCTCCAGCGATGTCCCAACAGCTGGAAACCATGTGCCAAGAGCTGACCCGCCAAAGGAGCCTTCTCCAGGAGATTGTGAAGCATCAGCAGCATCCAACGGTGCCGCTCAGCCTTCCTCTGACGGAACTTGGTTCCCCCGTTCTTCCTGGCGGACCAGAGTCCATTCCCCACCTCGACGAAGACAGTTTCTCCGTGGTCAGTGCGATTCCCAGGGCTCCAGAGCTACCCCAGAGAACGATGACTCCGATGGCCAGAACTACTCAGCCAGGCACGACCAACAGTCCACCTGGCCGAGCTCTGGCATTGAGAGGTGCCTCCTCAAGTTCGGCAATGCCCAACACCGTGGCCGTTCCAGAGAACACCACCAACATGTCGAATGCTCCAGGACGTCCCCAGTTGACGCTGGCCCAGTGGGGTCAGAAGCGTATCACATGGGGAAAGAAGCATCCAGGCAAGACATACTACCAGGTGCTGAACGAAGACTATGGCTACCTGGAATGGTCCCAGAACAGGTACCAGAGTCTGAGTCTGCTGCAACGGGACTTTGTGGACTACGCATGTGCTCAACTCGATCACGATGCCCGCATGGAACGTCAGCAAGCACATCTGAATGCAGGTCCACACTGAATGTGAAGTCTGAGAGTGCCTTGACCGTGCTAGATCCCCTGGTTGCCCAAGAGATTGAGGACTGCAAGCTAACATGTTCCCGTTTTGATCCCATTCATAAAGAGACACAGTATCGATGTTCATTGGATCATGCCATGAATCAAGCAATCAGCCTAGCCGATCAAGTTGTTGCCGACAGCCGTGAACCGGTGTGCCCCTCCAAGTGCTTCTTGTTAGAGATCTATGCCAATGAAAACAGCCCATTGACGGAAGCCGTTAAAGCCAGAGGACTCAGGGCCATAAGATTCACTAGGAGAGATGGTAACCTGGCTACCCTGCAGGGCCGCCAAAGGTTGTGGCAATGGATAGAATCCGAACAACCCGAGCATGTGTTTGTAGCACCGGAGTGCGGACCGTGGTCCGGGTGGAGTCGACTCAATGCCGGAAAGAGCCTTCGCCTGTGGGATCTTGTTCATGATCGACAAGAACAAGAAAAGACTCATGTCCGTTTATGTGCTAGTCTTTGTAGGTATCAATGCAGCCGTGGGAGACATTTTCATGTGGAACAGCCCATGGGTTCGTCTATGATTTTCCTTCAAGAATTCCAACCTATCAAACAGAGAACCCAACAAGCAGTATTCGACATGTGTGCTTTTGGTCTAAAGATCCCAGGCACATCTCGATTCTTAAAGAAACGTAGCCAACTCTGGACCAGTTGTCAGCAAGTGTTAGAATTTCTCAATCAGAAGAACTGTCCCACAGACCATGACCATCAGGTCATTGCTGGCAACATTCGGATCAATGGCGCAACGACTCGCCTGTCCAAATTTTGTGCGACATACTGCCGAGGGTTTGCAGGAGCTTTGGCTCGTGTGCTCCACACATGTCCTCCCAGCAGCTTAGCCTTTGTACTTGAAGATGAACCTCCAACCAAGAAGCCCCGATTGAATCCAGAAATTCATAAAAGAGCTCGACTGTCAGGTGAATTTCATCCAACAGGACATGAAGTGTCGAGCACCGGTGCGCAGTCATCGTCTCACGCCATTCTTCCGAAGGATTCCCTTTGGCATGAAGCTTTTCGAATGGCCAATCAGAGCACTCCGAGAGTGGGAAACCAGATGTTTGGATCATCCTCTGATTTAGGAACTTTGGTTCAAGGCTTATACGAAGATGATTTCCAGATCAGCTGTGTGTTTTCTTGTCGAGGCACTGATCGATTTCAAGTCCCACTCGCAGCACCCGCTTCGCATGAAGCACCCTGGAGACACACCTTGTGCATCCATCGTTTGACTGGACAGCTCTATGATTTGGGTAGGCAACACTGGCACACCCTAACTCGAAGTCAACGGATTAATAAGAGCATACCCAGCAGACTGACTTTGACGATTTTTGGAAATGTTGTCACTCCTGAACAGTCCAAGATGGATGCAGCTCAAGTTCCCGATGAGCCACCAGCAGTTCCCCCTGAGACCGTTTCTCAGGAAGGTGTTTCCCAACCAATGGCTGAAGGTCAATCCGAACCAGGACCATCAGAACCATTGACAAGTGCTCAGCGAGTGCGTGCTGCTCGAGACTGCCTTCCAGAAGTGAAGTCATCCGATGTGTGCGAAGGGTGGGCTCCACCACCTACACCCCTGCATGGTCCAAACTTTCGCAAGTTGACCAATCAGGAGAAGTCTCAGTTGATTTTGTTACACAAGAATTTAGGACACCCAGACCCCAAAGTACTGGCCGCACATCTTCACACGCAGAAAGCCCCCGAACATGTCGTGAAAGGTGCATTGGACTTTGTGTGTGATGTTTGTGTTGAGGGTCAACGCCCCTTTCATCAGAGGCCAGCCAAATTGCATCCTCCCACAGAGTTCAATGACATGATTGGCATCGATGGTTTTTACTGGACAGGACGGTCCAAACAACAACATTATATGATTCATGTGTACGATGAAGCATCAGGGTTTCACCTTGCGAAGCGACTCGAAGGACATAACATGGACCATGTAATCCCTGCCATCAAAGAACTCTGGATGCTGTGGGCTGGCTCCCCAAAAGGAGTCTATTTGGACCCAGCGGGTGAGTTCAGATCGGAAGTGTGGCTTCAACATCTTCAATCCATGAATTGCCATGTCCACATGACTGCAGAAGCGTGGCAAAGAGGCCGCATTGAAAGACATGGGGCTTTGTTGAAGAACATGTTGTATCGCATGGATGCCGATAAGATGTTAGCCACCACTTCACAATTCGAGGAGGCACTCCGTTTGTGTTGTCAAGCTAAGAACTCTTTGACAAGACGCCATGGATACTCACCAGAGCAAATTGTGCTTGGCAAGTCCACGCCACTTCCTGCATCCCTTTCATCAGATGAATCGTTTGGTGCCCATAGCCTTGCACTTGGTGATGATCTAGAGAGTAGCAAATTCAAGGAGTTGTTAGAACGTAGAACTCAGGCCAGACAAGCTTTTATCCTTGCAGAGAATTCAGACTCCATCCGGCGAGCCCTACTTCGTAGGTCATGTCCCACTCGAGGTCCCTACCAACCAGGACAACTTGTACTGTATTGGGTAAAGCGACCCCGTCCAAACCGAGCAGATGGAGGAAAGTGGCATGGTCCTGCCAAAGTGGTAATCCAAGAAAGCTCATCGATCATTTGGGTATCCCATGCCGATAGACTTCTTAGATGTGCGCCCGAGAATATCCGACCAGCTTCCCTTCGTGAATGGAATAATTTTCAACAGGATTTGGGAGAAGCCGCCATTCCAGCAACTGATCAGGAGCCCATGGGAGGACAGATGCCACCTGATCCAGAATCCCCACAAGTGCCAGAAGAAGATTACAGCCCAGCCACTCCAGTCCCATCACCACATGAGACTCCTCCACCAAGTGATCAACCTGAAGGTGAGGAATCACCACCTGTTTCTCATGTAAACCCTGAAGATGCATCCACTGAACCGTTTGCCAGTGACATAGACAACGAAGAAAATCTTGATGCAGGGGAAGAAGAGGCTGGAACCGGAGTGATTTTGCAGGCCACCCATGTTCCTGAATTGGCTCTGCATGCTTGTCCTCGCTCCAGTGAATCGACGGAGCTATTTGCCATCGACACTTTGCATATGAGTGAACGGCCGTCTCAGATATGTTTGGCAGATGATGGGCTTCCATTCTTTGAGCAACCTCTAGAATGTAGTCATGAGGAATGTTTTGTTTTGGAAATTCCTGTGAAGCCCTCGGATGTCACGGCATGGATGTCTGAAGAACATCCAGAGGAGATGTGCCATGTTGCTGCAGCGAGTCAGAGAGCCCGTGCCGAGGTGCAAGTCAAGACACTTTCCCCAGAGGAAAGAAAGCTGTTTGATGCTGCCAAAGATAAAGAATTGTCATGCTGGTTATCCACCAATTCTTTGAAACCCATCTTGCGCCAGAAACTCAACCCCGATCAAATTTTGAAAAGCCGTTGGGTTCTGACATGGAAAGAGGGTGACCCCGAAGATGGTCAACCGGCACATCGACGTGCCAAAGCCAGGTTGGTGGTATTAGGATACATGGATCCACAACTCACTAGCGTAGCTAGAGACAGCCCCACGCTGTCCAGAGAAGGGCGGCACATCATTCTACAGTGCTTAGCATCTTACAAGTGGGAAATGACCAGTTTTGACATTC
>VSDK01010745.1:497176-521023 GCA_009767595.1 Symbiodinium kawagutii | reverse complement strand
GCAAGGCATTCCTTCGTGGGAAAGCTGATGAAGCCAACCCCCTTGCCATGGAGCCTCCTAAAGAGCTCAGAGATAAGTTGAAGTTAAGTAATCAACAGGTATGTTCCCTGGTAGGCAACGCCTACGGGCGAGTGGACGCACCACTGCTCTTTTTCAAAGAACTCTCACGTCATCTCCATGAGCTGAATTTTAGGACCCACGAGCTAGAACCTTGCATGTTCCTGCTAGAGTCCGGTGAAGGGGAGCACCGCACCCTTCACGGCATCTTGGGGACCCATGTAGACGATGGGTTGTGTGGGGGTGATGCATATTTCCAGCGACAGTTGAAGGCCCTGGAGCAGAGACTTCCGTTTGGTAGCTTGAAACGTAGGAAGTTTGTGTTCACTGGAATCAAATTGGAACAGCATCCAGACTATAGCATCACTGCATCTCAGCAAGACTACGTTCACCGAATCTTACCGATCGATGTTGGTCGACCTCGCCGGGAACTTTTAGATTCACCTGCGACTGAAGCCGAGAAGTCTAAACTTCGAGCATTAGTAGGAAGCCTACAATATGCTGTCACTCATTCCAGACCAGACATTGCATCGAAACTAGGAGAAGTTCAATCACAGATGTCCAAACCCACAGTTCAATCCTTGCTGTTGTGTAACAAGGTTTTGAGAGAGGCTCAGGAACAATCAGAGGTGAAGATATGTTTCCGTCACATACCCCCTGACAAGGTCACCTTCGTATCCTTCGGTGATGCATCCTTTGCCAGCCCAAAGCAACTTAGTTCTTTTCAGGGATCTTTGATTTGTGCCACGACCGATGACCTCAATGCTAACCAGGATGCCCCAATTTCGCCGATCAGTTGGTCCTCGAAGAAAATATCAAGAGTTGTTCGATCAACCCTCTCAGCAGAAGCATATTCCATGTCAAGAAGTATTGATCGCATGTCTTGGTTACGATTGATGTGGGGTATCATAACTATCCCCATGTTTCCTTGGAGAGAACCATCCAAAGCCTTTGCTCGAATGTTACCAGCAGTAATCACCACCGACTGCCGCAGTCTCTTTGATTTAGTAAGTAGAACTGCCATGCCATCTTGCGAGGAATATAGAACAACCTTAGAAGTCCTCTTAATCCGAGAACAATGTAAGGAGCATTGTGTGTTCAGATGGCTGCCAACGGCCTTGATGTTAGCAGATCCCCTCACGAAGCCCATGGATGCCTCACTGCTTCGAGCAGTGTTACAGAAAGGGGTCTTCTGTTTGTACGATGAAGACTCGTGTCTTCGTCATAATGCTCAACGCCGCGCAGCTGTCTCCTGGTTGTCCTCCAAGACTCAAGCTGTTGATTCCAATCACCGTTCATGAGGAGTGTCAAAGCAACAATCCTTTTTGGGGAGTGTGAAATGTTCACGTGTCATGTGATGACAGCCACTCCTTGCTTTGACCTGCGAATCCCATCACACGCTACGAGCACCTGGGGCTCAAGGCATCGTGGTGGGTGGGCCGTGGATCACTTGCTGTGCGAGTGTCGGTGCCAAAAGGGGTGCTGCTGCTGTGGCCTGCAGCTGGACGTTGAGGGAATCAGGGATTCCCACCTTCATCATTGTGGTTGAGGGCAACCATCACTATTTGCTGTTCACCTAGCAGGGCTAGGACTTTGTTGAACCAGCTGCCAGTGTGAATCATCATTCACAATATATGGTGTTACGATGTGCTAGATAGGTTTGAAGCTGGGAGAAATGTTCGTTGTCCACCGCACGGTTGACAGGTGTTGACCGAGAAAAAATACGAGGCAACCATTCTCAACTGGTCGGTGGTTTTAAACATTTTTTGTTTTCCCAACATTTCAATAGTATTTGGGATGGTTGTTTCATCAACTACATTTTTTCGAGGGATCCAGTCAATCATTTTTGCTGAGTAGCCATTATGAGCAGTCATGATCAACCATCATCAATAGCCAATATCGTTGGGATTTTGATTGTAGGAGTGCTTCTTACTATCATTGTTATTGTTGTTTTTATCAATGTTTGTTATTGGTACAGTTATTGTTGGTTATGATTCCATGAGCATCATTATTGCTGCTTCTACCACCAACCAGACGAGAGCTTCATATTGTAAGTTATCAATGATGATTATTTGGTAGCCCTGATCAGCCATCAGTGTTGACGATCAACCCATGGTGTTTGTCCAACCCATTGACTCTATATCACTGGTTGCCATGGGGCACCAGCCATGTCGAAGGAAACATCCACAATGATCACGATGATTGATCTACGAATGTTCACGATATTTGTGCATGTTTGTTCAATATCATCCCCTACACTGGTAATCCGACCTGGTCGCATCAGAAATCCACCATGTTTAGCTGCTTCACATCCAAAATATATGAAATCTGATTATTTTTGACTGCCAGGTGAGTTTGCACCAGGCCGGGCCTCCACAAGACCCAGAGGGTCTCCAGTGTCAGACAATTGTCAGCCCATTGTCAACCGCTACTCTTGATGAAGGAAATCAACCGCACCAGTTGGTTGGTTGTTTACTCCATTATTTATAGGGTTTAAACCATCCCAGGTGGTGCAGGATTTCCTCCATCAACAGTATGACCGTGAAGAACTCTGCTCTTCTTGTTCCACACCATTGCTGTTGTTTGATGGGTTTCTTTTTTTTCCGGGGGTTCTGAACCCACTGTCAGTATTATATTTTTTGTGTATAATCAAGTATAATTATGTGGTATCCGACTTTATATACACGAGTACATGTATATCTACGTATTTATTTATTCATATTTCTATGTACAGTAGATATTTCAGATATATGACCAATGTTCTCATATTCGAACCCAACGAGCAGATATGGCATCACCGGGACGGGCTTTCAATTCGTGCTGTGAGAGGAAAGGTAGGCAAACCCTGGATACATCAGACTGTTGACACAACTTGATGTCCATGGATGGCCCTGGGCATTATGGCAGCTGCCTGTGAAGATATAAACTATTTACTGCAGTGGATGTCAGCAGACATGTGACATGTGACGTGAGTGCATTCATTGCTTGGTATCCTTTTGGGTTGTTACACTGCTTTATGCAATCCAAGTATGAAACACATAGTGGCAGAGCGAAATTATTGGCAGGCGACCTGAGTGTCCAAAAGTAAGCTTGATCACAAAGACTAGGAAGTTACGCAAAGAGCCTTACTCATGACGGTCATTCATTGGATCAAATTGGAATTGTTTGACCACTGTGCAGCAGGCAGCAGCAAGGGATATTGAACATCAGTCAGTATCTCCGACATCTCTTGAGCCAACGGGTGAAAAAGGATGCGAGTCTTTCCAGAACTTGTTTCTCACATTGAGCTCCTTTGGTCTCAAGTTCCAGCTGAGATCTCACGTTTGGCACCTTGGCGAAGGATGTGTCTGTTTTGTTTGCGAGTTACACCTCATCTTGATTATGAGAGGCCCTGTGAATCAACTGATAGTTATGATCACAATCATTCTGATTCTGGTTTTCATCAGGGACTCTTAGATACCACAAACACACCGCAGCAGCATGCAGCAGATTTTTCTGCTCGAGCCCACAACAAAGGTTCAGCATCCAGAAGGGGAGGTACCCATCCACCATCAGCAGAAAACTACAGCTGTGACTCACTCTTCGTAGACCAGCATCAGAATTAGTACATGAACATGATGGATCCCAGTGCTTTCTGAATGACTACTCCATGTGTTTTCTGGCTTTGCAGGTATGGCTCTAATTTCCATCTAGTTGATGAAAAACAGCACTGACGGGTGCTGGTGGACAATCCATTTAACGAAAGTCATGAGTTGTTCCCATGCTTAGCTTTGCCGCTGGCTACCTCTTTGGGGCGAAGACTTCCGCTGTGCAGCTATGGCACTCCTTCCGCTTGCAGTACCGGTCAGGCAGTTGGGACATCTACTCGACACAGTTTTCTTTTGAAAAGGAACCTGTGAACTGGAAACCATCACCATTTTGGTTACTGTAGTGAATGGTTATGATATGTTATAATGGTTTTGATTAATGAATCTATATATTACATACATACACTGTATACATACATATATATACACACTGTATCTATACACACTGTATCTATATATTATATACATATATTTATATATATATATATACATACACTGAATATATATATAAATATATTTATTTAGATATATGACATGTTTATATCACTGTCGCAATGGGTGCAGGTTCTCCATTGCCATATGCCCCGAGCCAACTAAAATAGGTTCTTTAAGGGGGCACACAATCACAAAACCGGATACGGCATAACCTCACGAAGTTGATGAGCATCGAGGGAACCACCATTTCTGACTTGACTCTTCCTTTATACATGGTTGTTTCTCAAAATAGGGGACCCCAAAAATGGATGGTATATTGCTAATAATGACTACTATTGGATGATTCAGGGGGTCCCCTATTTTGAGAAACCACCACATTGACAATTTGGGCGTGACGTGCTGGCTACCCGGTATCAAAGATTCCCAGTTTTGACCGGCTCTTGGACTACAGCCAAGGCACACCGTGCCTTGCTCCACGTTGAATTTTGGCTTGGCTATGTGGCTATGGGTCAAGCAGTTAACCAACCAATTTCATGGGGGATAATCACCAGTAATAATGGGGAAAACAATGGTTAATGATGGGGAACCAAAGGTACGGGGTTTTGACCCACAGCCATGTTGAGATCCGAACCGACTATTGTCCATTCTGCATATGTTCGATGTAACATCTGGGGTTCTACCGGGTGCATAATCCCACCAACACCTCTAGCCCACATTCGGCTATGACTCTCACCATGTGGGTCCGTTCTTCCCTCCAACAAGTGTGCTCCCAAGTGTCAGCTTTGATCACTCAATGGCAAACTGATGACTCCTGGAAAGTTGATCTTCAAATCCCAGTCTCTGGTACTTCAACGGACGATATGTACCAAGCAACGGTTACTGGATGGCTTATACTCACTAACTTAGGTTTTTAGTGTTTTTGGGATATGATTGATTTACCCTAGAGCCACTAAAAATATATTTTTAGCAAGGGATCTATAAGCCACCATGGTTAGGTTTCTGTTGAATCCTGGCACTGTGCTTTGGTGTTTTTGAGCCAGATCAGAGTCAAAACTGGGATGGCGACAGCCAAACATTCTGAAAGAGTAGCCAAGTTTCAGGATACACTGTCACTGTTACCTTGTTTTCCCATTATTAGAAACCCATTCACTTTATATGTATCTCTTATCTAATCTCATTATCATAGTCAGACTACCAACGACTACCATTGCTGGTGGGATACCCATTGTGCTCGTGGGCGGTGTGCTTGGCAGGCTGCCAGCTGCTCCTCCAGCGGTTTCAGCGGTTTCGCTGCCCACCAAGAAGCCTGCCATCGGTCAGGCTGCGAGGGCTGCGCGGGTAGGGCTGACTGGTGCTGAGTGGTGCTGTCGTGCTATGCTAGTGGATGCGAGTGGTAGACTGGTTGGTGGTTTGATTCTGCTTGACAACTTTTTGATTTTCCCAAATGTATTACTTCAATGGTTGGCAGATTTTGATTGGGGGTGGTTCGACAACCGCTTAGTAGAAGTATAACTTCAATTGATATTTAGTACCTGTAGGGCTGCATGGGATTGTCCACAGACAATCAGCACCATCATTCCCGTTCTCCGAACACTTTTGCGTGAGTGAGCATGGAAGTGAGGCCGTTTCCACGAAATATGTATGCTCAAGTGTCAAAGTAGACATTGGTCATGGGTGTTGCTGCATGGGGCCTCATCATCGTTGGTGCATTTGCGGGTCAGCTGGTTACCATCCTCAACTTTGTGTGGCTGTTTGGTTGGGACAACACTTCTGCCATTGAAGAAGCTGCGCAGAGGGGGGCGGCTCTGGCCTTGCAAGATTGCAAGCCGGCGCTGGCGGTGGCCGGAGGCGGTGACTCAGTGCCTGTGACTGGTGCTACTCCCATCTCCTTGTCAATCTACTTTGAGGTGGTGATCAAGGTTGTATTGGTGATCCTGGTTGTAGTGGGCTGGGGGCTGGTACTATACTTGTGCTGTGTTGGTGGTGAACGGGGTGGAACCTCTCGGACCTCCGAAAGGGCTCTCACTTCAGAGCCATCGAGCCCTGCACAATTGAGCCTTCGGGATCTTGCCCGTCATCAGCTTGCAGAAGTGAGGATCAGACGCAATGGCCCTCACTAATCGACATGCTTTGATTGAGTATGATGTTCCTGGTCCACGTATCAACCACGAAAGACTCATACTAGATCACATTGCTGGAGAAGAATATATAATATGCACTCCGGATCGCGATATCTATGCTGAAGAGATGTCACCAATGAACCCAGACCTCAGAGCTTTCAGAATCCGACCTCGGGACAATGTCCTCCCTCCAGGTGTCGTAGCTGCTGAAGTTTATGCCTTGCCTGCCTGGACCGCCGCCGAACTTGCTGCAATCCGAGCAGAAGCTTCTCGAGAAGCCCAGGCGGAACGACAGGCTCGTAACTTGGCTGGTGCAGCGGCAGCTGTTCCAGGGGGTGCCGTTGGTGGTGGCGCTGCTCCTTTGGCAGTGGGTGGAGCTGCTCCAGCTGCATCCTCGGCTTCGGCAGATGCTGCGCCGGGGGCTAGAGATATAGTCGGAGAACAAGGTGTTTGGGTTTTTGCGGAGACTGACGGGGAGTACAGGTATGGTGAGCTGGCTAGGGTGGTTGTTGATCCTCCTGTGGTTGGTGACAAGGTAGTCCATACTATGCCGAATGGTAAGAAGATCTTCTGCATTTGTGTGAACGAAAAGTCGGTCGATGAGTTCAACAATCGGCCAGCACTATGTGATGGTAGGATCCTGCCTCGAAAGACCAACTCACTCATGCTGCCTGAGATGTCCCTCACCGATGTTGCTGCAAAGAGTAAACAGTATGACATGGGATGGAAGATTGTGGGGCCACGCACTTCGAAATGGTGTTTGGCCTACCTCTCAGTCGAGGGGCTAGGCCTAGAAGGACATCATGAGAGATTCAGACAGCTGTGCAAACTTGAGACTACTAGCTGGGGAGTGATGGAGCATTTCCAGTTGTCGATGTTTGTGAAGCACCTTTTGCAGACGGACATGATGAATGCTTGCAACTGCCAGGGAATAGAGTTGATGTTTCGCAGGCTGCAGACGATTGAATATGCGCACAGTGAAAAGGCCCGGGAAGCCGAAAGTAGGGCGACCGGAGGAAAGCTTTCTCTTGAGGAACAGGCTTCCTTCGGCAGTGTCGTCCGACAGAGCGGCACCCTCATGATATCTCCAGAGTTGCTCTCGCATGTGAAGGAAGAAGTCGAGCGAGATGCAGCCCTCCAGAAGAACCTGAGAAAGGCACGCGAAGAGCGCGACCTCGCGCGCAAGGGGGCGAAGTCTGGAAAGAAAGGTGAGGAAGGCCCCTGAGCCTTCCGGGGGCACTTGGATTTTGGCCGACCCAGGTGCCTGACACACATGAGGCCTATCTGCACTTGTCTTTGCCTCTGCCTAGCTGTTTGCCGCGGGATGTCCCTTCAACAGTTTGCTGCTCCCGGAAGGTTAAGCGTAGACTGGAAAAGGCATCTAGCATTGACTACATGGTTGAGGAATGCATTCAGGGGCTCAATGCTTTGTACAGTCATAAGTCTTTGGAACCGGCTTCACTGGCTGCCCACGGACTTACGAATTCACAGCTGGAAGTGATGAAACATCTTCGGCAGTCTATGCATGCCCTTGGTCCTAAACCTGTGGACCTTGACGGCCCTGGGGCGGTGAGCCAGCTCCGGGCCTTTGATGGATATGGGGAAGACCAGTGCCCAGCATCCATTGCCGCTTACGTACCGGAATTGCTTTCGCTGCCTGAGAAGGGAAACATCTCAATGCCCCTTGACCAGCTGCTTGGTGAGGACGGTGGATCTATAGTGAGTGGGTTCATCCGCTCAAGACTTCTCAATGAGAATGCGGCCCAGAGTAACTTGGCTGGATGCGGAGTGAGGCAGTGTTACACCGATCCCAAGCTTCGGGATCCAAGAGTATACAGCAAGTTCATTTCTCGTCTGTATGGGGCTGACTTGGTTGACTTCTCCGTTTCCCCTGGAGTCGAGAAAGTTGAAGCCTTTTTTGTGAAGAAGAAGGACAACCGTATACGCATGGTCATAGATTGCAGACGAAGTAATGCCTGGTTTGCACCTCCCGATAAAGTTCATCTTTGTACAGCTGAAGCCTTGTCCAGGATATGCCTTGAAGATACCGGCTCCCTTTACATTGCTACAGCTGACTTGAAGGATGCGTTTTATCATTTCCAGTTACCCAGCGAATTGAGACCATACTTTTCAATGAGGGGTGTGTTTTCAGAAGATGTTGGAGTTAGCAGTTTGAACGGAGTTGCAATCAAGCCTGGTACGCGTATCTACCCACGACTGAAAGTCTTGCCGATGGGGTGGAGCCATGCACTTTGGTGGTGCCAGACTATTCACCAAAGGATTGTGGGAAGGGCAGGTGCTTGTGCTGCTAATTGCATCGAAGATAAAGCTGCTGTTCCTGCTGGCCAATGCATGCATCTCGAGTATGTAGACAATTTCGTTGTCATGGGCACCGATAAGACTGCAGTCGAAGACCTTGCGAGTCGGGGAGTCCAGTCCTTGCGTGATGCCGGGCTGGTCGTCCATGAAGAAGAGAGTGGGTCTGGTCAAATAGCCGTGCTGGGATGGGAATTCAACAACTCCATCTTTAGACCGAAGAGCCATAGAGTTTGGAGAGTGAGACTGGCTTTTGAACACTTACTGAAACAAGGTAGGGTGAGTGGTCGTCAGCTCGAAAAGGTGCTGGGTCATGCAACTTTCCTATGCCTGGGTCGTCGGGAAACTTTGTCGATTTTTGGGGAGACCTTCACTTTCATTCAGAAGCACTATCATTCACCTCATCGCATTTGGAAGTCTGTTCGTCGAGAACTTCAGATTTTTATTGCTATATGTCCTCTTATTTGGAGAAATTTAGCTGCTCCATCAGATCCCGAAGTGGTCGCTGTTGATGCATCTACTTGGGGGCTTGGGGCGACTTCGACTTTTTTCCTTTTAGAAGAGGTTGGTGATTTAGGGCGACATGCTGAACGGTGGAGATTCCAGTCCAACGAGTTCAACAAACCCCGAGCCTCAGCTTTTGGAGCTGATGTTGCAGACCCGGCTCAGGACGATGGTGCTGCAATCTGGGCTGCTGCCAACTTTCAGCAGGCGGGGTCAAAGCTGGCTCCGATTCAGGTTGTGGAGCCGAAACAACAAGATGAAATTTTTCGGCAAGTACCCTTTGAAACCATGGATAGACCCTGGAAAGTTTGTGGTAGGTTTAAGTGGAAGAGGGTTGAAGCTATTCCTGTTTTAGAAGCTAGAGCCTCCTTATTTGCGGTGAAGCATGCATTGCGGAGATCCACGGCCTTTCACAAGCGACATCTTATACTCTCTGACTCTATATCTGCGGTATGTGCGCTGGAGAAGGGACGTGGTAGGGCTTTTCGAATGCGTCGTGTAACCCAGCAAATAGCTGCCTTGATCCTCTCTTCAAACACCACCTTCAGCTATAGATGGATACCCAGTGAGTGGAACACTGCCGATGGCCCTTCAAGAAGTTCAAGGTTCCCCTCGAAACCATGTTTTCTTCCTAGAGCTGATGATTCATCGGTTCCTTCAAGTGGAGCCCAACCGGAAGAGGAGTCGACAGTCAAGTTCCACAAGGAAGCCCAGTTCTCAGCCCAGCACGCTGAGGAAAGGAACAGAACCCCCTCGAGACAGTGAAGAGGCAACGACAAGAGACCCTCGCTTCAGTGGGGGGTCTTCGAGCAGCTTCGGTGGGAGAGGGATGTCGCCATCGGTACCTGGAGTGTTGGAAGAAGTTTCTACTGCATACCAACCTACCAGACCAGGTGACAACACCAGCTTCAGTGATAGATCCAATGTTGAGCGAGATGCTGGAATTCATGTTCGGGGAAGGACAAGACCTGAGCAGTGCCCAGTACATGGTGGCAGCAGTTTCCTTCTTTCTGCCACACCTGAAGACTCCGAAGCTGAGCTCACTTCCGTTGACGCGTCAGTCCATGCAGGGCTGGCGCAAACTCGACCCACCAAAGTCGAGGTTGCCTCTGCCTTGGGAGATTGTGTGCCTGATGATGGAGCGCATGGTTCAGCATCGCATGACCGAGATGGCTTTGATGATGGCGATGTGCTTTGCTCTCTACCTGCGGCCTGGCGAAGTCACCCGCCTACGCGTGATGGACTTGGTGAAACCATTGCAGGTCAGACGAAGGGAGCAGGGCTTTTGGTCAGTGGTGCTACACCCTGCGGAGGAGGAGGTGGGCAGCAAGACGGGGGAGTTCGACGAATCGCTCATGTTCGACTTGGAGGAGCACAAGCTGATCCCCCTGACAGTGTACCGAGTGATGAACTTGTCAAAGCGGAATCCAAAGGACCTCATTTTCAAGCCGACTGCCACTCAGCTCAAGAACGCCATGGAAAGGGTGGGAAAAGTGTTGGGGATCGAAGCCATCGGCCCTCCACACCCCTACCGCCTTCGTCACGGAGGAGCTTCTCGGGACTTTGCCCTGCATCGCCGGCGGTTGGAAGAAATCCAGAGACGAGGCAGGTGGAAATGCATGGCTTCAGTCCGGAGATACGAAAAAGGGGGCAGGTTGCAACAGCTGCTGCGAATGCTTCCAAAACAAGTACGAGACGCAGCCATGCAGTCCGCCACAGACATCGACGGGCTGTTCCGCTCCCTGCCTTGACTCCTTGTCGAGGCCTTCGAAGTCGTTTCTTTCTGGAAATCTTTTCAGGCACCGGAAACTTGGGGCGTGCCATTGCCAGAGTTACTGGATGGTTTGTTCTGCTGTGGGACGTGTGCCTGGGAGCTGAGTATGACCTTAGGTCACCGGCAAAGAGACGAATGATCTTCGATTGGATCAAGAGCGGAGTTGTGATTGGAGTCCATTTGGGAACACCATGCGAGAGCTTTTCCAGAGCTCGGGATGTGCCTCCTGGTCCCCCACCTTTGAGATCAGATGAATGTCCTCTTGGCCTTAGTGATTTGAAACCTCATGATGCTTTGAAGGTCCTCCTGGGCAACATGATGATGCGGTTTTCAGCTGCAGTTCTGCTGCTCTGCATTCGATTCTTGGTGCCGGCAACAATGGAAAATCCCCAACGTAGTCGGGTATGGTTGTGCCCTCCTATCAGATGTCTCTTTCGCAAGAAATTTGTATCCTGGGTTGTCACTCATTACTGCGCTTGGGGAAGACCGTTCAAGAAGGCCACTGGTTTCATGGCTGTGCATGTGACGTTGAGACATCTTTCTTTGGGAGTTTGCCATAGCTCTAAACGTGGAATTTGTCAATACACTCTGTGCCCTCATGTTCAACTTTGTGGTCGCACTTCTAATGGTCAATGGCGCACCAAGATTGCTGAGCCTTATGCCCCACGGATGTGTACTGCCATAGCAAGAGATTTTTCAGACTTTCAAGCTGCCCGCATAGCGGACAACTTTGCTCAGTACCTTTGACCAATGTCGGCTACTCCAGATGGCTGGCAACTATGGGATGCTGAGTATGCAACTACGGGCCACTTCCCTTCAGCTGCTTGAAAAGCCAGCTGCTGGATTTGAAAAGCACATAGCTGAACAGAAGTCTGAGTCACAGTCTGGACGAAAAGGCAAGAGCGAGTGGTAGCATTCCCGTTCTCCGAACACTTTTGCGTGAGTGAGCATGGAAGTGAGGCCGTTTCCACGAAATATGTATGCTCAAGTGTCACCCTCCCTTACTTCGTATCATCCCAGCCCATACACTTGGGCCACTTCCCTTCAGCTGCTTGAACAGCCAGCTGCTGGATTTGAAAAGCACATAGCTGAACAGAAGTCTGAGTCACAGTCTGGACGAAAAGGCAAGAGCGAGTGGTAGCAAAATAGTGACTATTTATGGTCCCACAAGGCCAGTCTGTCTTGACGGATGTTTCCTTGAGAAGGGTGACTTGCACTGATTTGGCTCAAGAGACGTCAGGTGAACAATCTGACGTCCAAGGAAGCTTCATCAATGGGAGTGGCTCTGCCTGTTGTTTACCCTCCAATGTCGAACCAAACAATCAACCAATCAAGAACAATACCAGGAAGCATCAGGAAACTACTGGAAATGGATGGTAAATCAGCCGCTTTCTTCGAGATTTTCGTGAAACCAATGGATGAAACAATGGGCACGGAAACAGATATGGTCCTATCCACATGATTGTTGCGTACTGCCAAGATTCGTGCCGTACAGAAAAAACGCCCGCAGGGCTACAAAGAGCGGAGAGCGAAAACAGCAAGGCCAAATCAAATATCAACCAATTGGAGGAGTGAACATCCATCTGGATGGCTTATACCCACTAACTTAGGTTTTTAGTGTTTTTGGGATATGATTGATTTACGATATAACCACTAAAGATATATTTTTAGCAAGGGATCTATAAGCCGCCAAGCCATCTTGCTTGGTTTTCTTGTGAACATTCCAGGAATAACAGGTCCGCAGGTGCACGGATTTGCTGATGATCTTTCAGAACTTTTTTGACCAGCCATACCTGGAAACTAGCCAGCAATTCTGGTCTCTCAGAACTTCCTCGCAATGATCCATCCGTGGATGGAAGCTTGATGGAAGATGTGAGGGTCCATGTTGGTGCGAACCAACCGCGGCTCACGAAGCTGGGCACGACACCGGACCCGAGCTGTGAGCATTCTGCCCCTGGGCAGAGCTGCAGGGCGAGACCATGGATCTGGTGATCAACAGGTGTTATCCAATGTCAAGCATAAACAACCGTCATTACTTGGTCATGAGTCGTAAACCACTAACATGTCAACCACTATTAAGATCTCCCTTTGCTTAGGAGCATTGCTTGAACAACATGCATAGTATATTCTTCAGCATGGGGTCAGTTACCATCCTCCGGGCAACAGTAACAGTATGTAGAGCAAGTTTGACCAATGAGAAAGATGGTCCAAGATGGTGATTTTGCGATGAGGGATTGCCAACTTTTGTCTATGAAGTAGGGTACCGCGATTTGCAAAACTGGTGCCTTCCCTGCTAGAGAGAAAACAGCGCTAGCAGATCTCCAGATACCCCCGTTTATGCATGGACCAATCATGGACCCTGGACCCTTTTGGTGAGTCGCGGATGTTGACCCAGTTCCGTTAATACGTGGAGCTAGCATACCGGAAATTCAAAAAACACACATGTATTTGCATGCTTACAACGTGCAATTCTTGTGCGTTGACCAGAAGCCTCCCCTCGACTAATTCTACACCCATATACACCCATCGTTTGTACCTGAATGAATGTTTTGTGTACAAATGGTTCCATAATCATCATCATGATCATCATTCTATCCCCTATTACTCACCATTAATGGTTTTAAGCATGATTAATAATCAACGTTAGAACCCCTCTTATCATCATCGACTCATTATCATCGCCATCAGCATGAACTCATCACCAACTCATCAGTTGCAACTCATCATATGGGTGTTCCTCAAGTCATCCGGGTGCCTTTATATGAATCATTTTTTGTAATAAACCAACCAGAACTTTGGGGTCCCCTATCTTGAGAAACCACCAGAGATCTACCTACATAATTTGCATAACTGGATTGTTCTCTAGGAAAATGCAGGTAAAGATAGGCATCTTAGGCATCTCCGAGATCCATTCCCATGCCCATCCCTACCGTCGAGGTGCGGAGCATTGCTCCTGTCTCCTACTGTGACTTCACAGGGCGGCCACGTGGGATTTGGCTTCGTCCAAGTGCAGCTGGAGGTGGGTTCCTTGGGTGGTTCCTTGGGAGGCTGGTCCCTTGGGTGCTTGGTGGCTGGCTTGGTTGGGGTGTTGGTTGGTGTGTTGGTTGGTGTGTTGGTTGATGTCGGTTGGGAGTTCCCTCTACAGCTATCCCTGCCCTTGCTCCATGTTTCAGCGCGCCGGCCAGGCATTGAGCAACTTCTTGCACGAACATCGGCGCTTGCGTGACTTGGAGTTCAGCGTTCTGGGCAACCACCTGGAGATTAGCGCGGGCTGCGGGATGCGATAGTTGAAGCGCAATGGATGGAATCACTTGCTGGTGCAAGCTGTTGTCCATTACAATGGTTGTTGCTCAAGCGACCTTGCTAGTGGTATGAAGCTCCGTTGGGCATCAACGACTGCCACAGGGGTATTGTCAGTTCCTCGGTCTGCATCAGCTTCTTCATTGGTTTCGGATACTTTTAAACCTATGATTCGCATCCGTGGCAGTACCATAGCTTGAACAATGCCAAAAGGACCTCCGTAGTCGCTAAAGTGGCTACTTGTCAAGATCTTTCCAGTGATTCACCAGCTGGCTGAGTTTTCGTGACTAGCGACTCGCAGTTTGGCTGAAACAAAACTGGTTTCCATCATGTTGGTCGCCGAAAAATCTACACATGAATTCAGTTCCTTGGCCAAGTCGAGTTTGTGTCAACGATTAGTCGCTTCGCAAAGCTCTTGCTCTCGTCGCCTGGCCAAGGACAGGTACTGCTCTTGTCCCTCTTTATTTTGGTGGACACTGGGCAAGCTTTTGTCAGCGATTGGGCCGAACGTCGCTCCGCAGCCGGTGATGCGAAGCCCACGCGCGGAAGGAGGTGCCGCGAAAGCTTCTCCCGCCGGGGTTCGCTGAATGACAACGGTGGTCTACGTATCGGAAGTGAAGAACAAGGGACGTAGCAATATGGCCATGGATCAGCATTAACCAACCAGTAGTGGGGGATAATAAGCAACAATAATCAATAATAGGTAAACGATGGCTAACATTGATATAGCAAGACTAGTAAAATGAAGCATGCAATGGATCCATTCAGTCAAGGCGATGGTTGTGACCCAGAGGATCATGAAGGCACAAGCTTGCCAGGATGGCACAGTATGACTACCCCACTTGAAACATCCGGACGTAAATCACCTAGCAACCTGGGTGCAATCACAGCGGGACCGAGAATCCCCAAGAATTGGATTCAGCCATCTATGCTTAATTGATGATGAATATAATTGAGCCTAAGCTATGCTTCAAATCTATGCTTGGTTAGTAGTCTCACCTTGTGACTTGCGATTCCGTCGATGGCAAGATTGCATCCGTTGCTTGGAAGAAACGTGATCAGTGACAAACGTCCGCAAAGACATCTCATGCCATAGCTCATGGCCGGTGGAGCAGTATCAACCTGGCACAAACCAGCTAGTAGAATTCTCAAACTCAGGATCGCCGCAATGTTATCTAGTGAATCTAGTTGAAGCACTTTGTAATTCATGAAATCAGTGTCTTTGCGAAGCACAGCCAACGCAAGAATCCATTCACCAGCAATCAACCCTCGGAACCAGGCTCCCTATCATTTTCGACCAACCCCAGGTAGGGAAGCAAACATAGCCAAGCATGAATTCACAAGCACTAGTCAACCAATTCAGAGGAACATGATGAAATCAACCAACCAAGTCAACCATCCGAACCAGGTTCCTATCATTTTCATCCAACCAAACATCATTTAACCACCATTTAACCACCATTTAACCATCATTTAAGCACCATTTAACCATCAACCATCATCCAACCAATTTTTCGAGGTACATCCGCCAAAGCGTGCTGGTCTTTGAAGCCGCTTTGGCCATTTGCTTCGGTTTGACCATGCAGTGGCTCATCCACGGTGTTCCGGGCCTTCTGCAGTGCACCTGGGCGGCGAAATGGTGCGACATGGTAGAAATTTACCTCACTGGTAAGTTAGCTTGGATTAAAGCTGATTAAACCATTTATGAAGCTGGTAACAACCACTAAAGCTTCAATCTGAAAGTCAAAAATCACCAGCTTTAAGAAGTAAACCGGCTATAGATGGTGGACGTTGTCCATACGGTATAATAATGTACAGTATCTACAGTTCGGAATATTACGCTTGTAAATGCGTAATCAAATAGTAAAGTACATGCTTGGGAATATTTCACTTTTCATGAACCCTGAAATCTCTAGGTAACCTTATGGATGAGAGTGGATGTAAATGAGGCGATTGGGCTCTACACAAAGCTGGTGTGCATTGACAGCCCAGAGTCATGGACAGGTTTTGAGTGAGGTAGCAGTCTCACCATGGTCACCGTCTGAAAAAAACCACCCTGGGAGTCAAAAACCAGCAGTTCCAATAATGTAAAATAATACCACATATGAATGTTGTGCTTTCCACTTCCAGGTTAGTTTGCCAAATGGTAGTACTAAAGGAGAACCAACAATTGTATCATTGCTGCAAATCACTAGACATGAGAATTGTCAGCCTCTAATTTGTGCGGTTTCCCATCACATTGATTTGTGGCGTGAAGTTATATTTATGTAACTACGTAGGCCAAAACATGATACGTTCCACTTAGTTTGGCCGCATGCGCAGGCACTTTTGCAAGAGCATGACATCAATCATCTGTCTGTGTTTTGTTTTGATGGTATATGGTATTCTATCTTAATCTTGCCTCACTTTTAGTAACCTCTTACCAACATATGATGGTTTCTCAAAATAGGGGTACCCCCAAACCATCCGAAATTCATCATTTATTGTAGTAAAGCTGCCTTTTTGGGGTCCCCGATCTTGAGAAACCACCATATATCTACCTACATAGCTGGGTTATTCTATAGATAAATGGAGGGAAAGATGGGCACCTTCTCCTGCCCATCCCTACACCGTTGTTCCCTAGCCCACCTTTTGACTCCACAAGAAACCCAACTGTGAACTGCGGCCGTTTTCGATGAGGCTTCAACTGGCAGAAATCTCTGGAGTTTCTTCCAAACTGTATCATGACAGCGAGAACTCGCTGGTCGGATCAGATCTTTGAGTCACAGATGGCGGGATCATGCTGGATCTCTAGGTTTTTGAGTCGACGGGCATTGGAGGTAGCCATTTTTCCAGTCTGGTGGGTTTGATAATTTTGTGTTTTCCCTGGAAGACATATGTAAACATTAACAAATGGTTGGTTGACTAATATAGGTCATAGGGGGTGAAACCACCAACTAACCAGTAGTTGATCAGAGACAATCAGTCGACACCCCACAGACAACACGCAGATAAACAGCAACTCACACCGTTTTGACCAGTCTCCTGAAGTTGTGGATGTCGCGGCATCTTGCCGCGCCATATACGTCACTGTGCAGGCAATATACTAGGTGGTTTATGACAGTGAGTGTATCCTATGGCTTGTCGAAGAATGGGTTTGAAATTTCCACCACGACTATCCACAATTGTTGCTCATTGTTGTGTTCAACAACAATCACAACACCCTACAGCCCCTCATGGAGGGAAGGATGCTTTATTATTGTCCATGTCATGAAAAGTCGAAGGGCCCTACAGATGAGTTTCTGGCAAACAGCAGATGTTTGACGCCTCGTTCAGCATCTAGGTTTCAGATTGTCAACCTATGCTTGTGCTAAAGATCCTTGTAAGGATTTCTAATTACATGACCTTCAGGATAAGAATTTAGATAAAGAATCACAGATCAACTTTCCCTTGACATGATGAAGACTTTGGTACTAAATTGCCAAACATATTTGTTGGAAACCAAGTACAATGTTTGTATGATATTTCTATTGTTGATACATCGAACCTTGAGTACTGTCTGTTCGTGATCATGCCCCTTGTACTATTTGTCACATGACGTATCATGACGTATCATGACGTATCATGCGTACGCACCCATTGCGAGGAAAGCAGGCGTTGATGGTTGTCTCTATTTTTCAGCACACAACTACTTCATAAGTAAGAACTACTTCATAAGTAAGAACTACATCATAAGTAAGAACTACTTCATAAGTAACCCGTCATATGGTCATATTGCGTTATTCGTCCCTGCTGATGAACCCTTTCAACCACAGTGGTCACTTGGATCCATCCATGATTCATTGTTTCTTTCCTCTATGGCTCGTTTTGTCAGCCATATCCACCGTGTGGTTCTATATTCCTGGTACTGTCTGTTCTATAGTTAGACAATTTACTTGTCAATTGCATGGTGGTTTCTCAAAATGGGGGACCCAAATATGGTTGGTTTCTTAGCTAACATTACGGCAAGACCCTATGGTTTGCCCGTGACCACAAGACCTGCCCAGAAGTGAGTCTTGTGAACTGTTCAAAACCCTGCGCAGGCCCGTTGTTTTGAAACTCTGAGAATCAAGAAACCCTAACCCTAAACCCTAAAACCCCAAAACCCTAAACCCTAAAACCCTAAACCCTAAAACCTTAAAACCCTAAACCCTAAAACCTAAACCCTAAAACCCTAAACCCTAAATCACTGCGTATAGCCAGTGTTTCTCACTGATTCTTCGAGCAATGTTCAACACGCACAGACAGCCGTGGTTTGCCCTCCGGGCAAACCACGGGGTCTGCGCGTAACATTAGCTATAACTGATTAGCAAAGGATGATTTGGGGGTACTCGTATTTTGAGAAACCACCATATGGGTGTTTCTCAAAATAGGGGTACCCCCAAATCATCCATTGCTAGTCATTTATAGTAATAAACCAACCATTTTAGGGGTACCCCTATTTTGAGAAACACCCATATGAGCAACCGACAAAATTAGATATGAACATGTTATTATTCGTCCGGCCTTCGGGCTTGAAATGTGTTCAAAACCTGCAGAACCGAGAGGGGCCCGGGCCCCTGCAACCGATACCTTCAATTGGCAAGAGACGCAGACACAAAACGAGCATAAACGATAGGGACCCACCCTAATTGCTGATGACCTTCCGGACATGACCAAATTTTGTTTGATACTTTTAATATGTTTGATTGTTTTGGTCATTTCTGCCGCCCAGCCATGGTAAACCACCACTGATTGGAGAAGTTTGGAGGTGTTGATGCTTGGTTGGCGGTTGAATCATGGTGTATCCAGTGTCAGTGACGGCTGCCATGGCTGGAACATCTGATTGAGGCATTTGTTTCAGCGTGGGCATCTCATTGAAGATGAGAGCTTTGCAACTGGGCGATGGTTTCGATAGCCTGCGCCCGCATAACAGATAGCGACCAGTTTTGACCGGACCCCGCAGACATGGGAAGAAACAGAAGCGGCCTGGTCATGTATTGCACGACAACAATGCTTAAGAAGCAACCCCAAAGTGGTTTTGTGGTTACAGAATAGTAGTGGCATGGCGTATCCTCTGAGCATACCAGGGAGTTGCAGCTTGCATATCTAGGGGCAACGTGACCTGTGGCTGGAACGGAGCCCAACTGTCAACAGCTGTGAGCTGGGTCGGCCAGGCGCTACTACAATGCTGGAACCATCAAGATCTTTGGACAACTGCGCTTGCCAATGCTCGCACTCTTGTCTATGCTTTGTGGCTTCGATTCGAACAGAGCCCACTTTTCGGAGTCCTTGTACGTATGGTTTTTGGGGGGTGGCCAGCATCATTGGGAAGTGAACCAAGCAGTTTTCGGAAAAAAAGGATAGCTGCCTGGTATTCACGAGTTTGGGGAAAGTATCATTGTGAGCCATGCAGTAATTTCAGTAGAAATCCTTGGAGAAGATATGTCAACTTCAGCAGTGTAGTGGAATGCATCTACGACGGATTCCTCAAAGCCGCTCAACAACTACAACGTTAACCTGTTCAAGTTTCATGTATACATCGTTCTGCTGTTTTTTCTTTCACGACTCTGTGGTCGAAATTTGCTCTATCTTGTGAAGCCCAAAAGTACAGTCCTGCTCAAGCGGGATTCAGACAAACATGCTATTTCAAGGTGTCAGATCCTTGAAATTGGTTTCAAGCAAATATCGTTGCCTGTGCAGTTGTCATGGTCGATATCCTCCATGTCAAAGTCACGGAGCACACTCCAGCATATGGACTATTTTGCTTCTCAACAGTTCCAATACCACTGCCTTTCAAATTCTTGGAACATAATTTCACTATATACATTGTTACCCTGCTTCTCACAGGTTTTCAAACTTGATTAAGAAGTGCACAGCATGCTAATCGCCAACCCTTTTGCCACACCATTTGGCTGGCTGATTGCATGGTCACCTAGGACATCTACTGGTTGATAGTAACTATATGTGATTGCCACTTGCAAAGGGGAAATAACATTGGCAATGATCAAATTGTTTTGATTATGGAGTAAAGGGGCCAAGAGAAAACAGCTGGTTGCTGTTTACATAGTGGCTAATCCAGCGATGCATGTGCTGTCGGGATTAATTGCATTGGTCAAGTTGCTTGTCATTGGGTTACTCTACTCTTTGGTTTTGAGATGGCCATGACGGTTTCCTGACATGTTGCGCTCCCGCATCAATGGTTTCCCTATTAAACATGACCGCTTGTAGTAGCTTTTGGGGAACACCAAATTTAGGAAACACTCATGCATGCAACGTTTCCAGTGTCTCAAACTCCCAGGCCTTCTCTAAAATATGCATTCGAAGACTTGTCTTGCGTTTTGAAGATTCGGCGACCTCAGAAATGGACGGCGTTAAGAAACCTCTATGATTTGGCCCAAGAAATCTGGTTAAGCAGTTAAGCAGTAAATGTAAAGCTCTGTGTTGGAGAATTTCCAGCGCAGGGCGTGGGGTGCGATTTGTTCGCAGTGCCAGGGCTACGGCGTCATTATGGCTCCACACAGTTGCAAGCCATTGGCATTTTGACCGTTAGCTGCTTCGCCTACATGCATCTGAAGGAGCCACGGTTATGGGAGACCCATGGAATGATACCATTCGAATCCTGGTGATGAATGGTTAATGGTGCCTCTGTGGAAAACGGCCTCAGCTTGACATTGGTCTAGCAATTTGTGGTTGAACTATCACTAGCAAGGGCTTGGACAGAAAAGGGGTCACCAATTCTGGAGCTTCTTCGACCTTGCATTTGTCACTATAGATGAAGGGTACCTCCAGAAAGCAGTAGCTGCATTACCCATACTCTATGGCAATGACTCTGACTGTGTGTGTATGCCTGTGCCATACATATGGAGGTTTCTCAGAATAGGGGACCCCAAAAATGGCTGGTTTACTACTATAAATGGTTAATAATGGATGATTAGGAGGGTCCCCTATTTTGAGAAACACCCATATATATATATATAATATACATATTCATATACATATACAAATACATATACATATTCATATACATATACATATACATATCATAGCATATCATATCATATCTTATCAGATGTGTGTGTTTTGGATGTTCTTATCGGGGTGATTTGTCACATTTGTTGAAGGTGGTGCTGTACTTTAGTTGGATTAACTGGGTGACACCTGACCCATTTGGCTTTGGGTCAAAAACTATTGCTACAAGGAGGCCCACTATGAATTGCCTTGCGTCAATAACAAAATGGTCAGCAGGTTAATGACCTTCGACCTATTTTGATGAATAAGTTTCGTTCTTGACTTCACGTTTAGCATCGCGTAGCTCATGAAAGATCAGGTCCCGGTATACCCTTGAAGTATGACCCAGTATACCCTTGAAGTACAACAAACCATTTGCGCAGCTTTCCAAGCTGTCAACAGGAGCAAGGTAGACAGCAGGCGAAAGGGAAGCAGATTGCACTCAGTTGCAGCAGCGAGCTGCTTTTGCTCCTGGGTCCCTGGGCAGCTCGTTGGTCGATCCCACGACGCGTGAGACGCAAGTCGTGGGTGTGGAACTCCGCCGGAAATCCACGGTTTGAAAACCACGATTCCATGTGTTCCCCGTTGGGATTTGTGGGCGCTGCTCCTGGCCTCTTGGGGTTGGAACTCCGCCGGGGTTTGATTTTTCATGGTGCACACCCAAGTGGATAGTGTTTCAGCTTAAAGGACCCGCCAGTTCAGCGGTAATTAGGAAGGACTGCACGGATCTGAAGCTCCATGCTGGAGCTGTCAATCACCCCATGCCTTTCTACCAGATTTGTTGATGCTTCATCTTCAGCATATTGAAATATGTATCTTGTTATGAGCAACTTCATAGACGTTGAACCATTGTTTGAACGAAATGCTTGATTACATGTTGGTTGCTGTCATAACTGTGGCTTCCAAGAGTGGTCCACTGGAGTACTTGGCATTTGTTGTCGTGGAGCTGATGAAGATAGTGATCGAAAGTGCCCATGGTTGATTTTTTTGAGCTGGTCACAGTTTTCGAAGAAAACTGTTGTATTGCTTTGAATGTCAAACTGGCAGAATGCTCACATTTAGCGTTGCTTTTCCATCTCTGATTCTACTAGGGTGATATAGGGTGACATGGGGTGACAGTTGCAGCTGTGTCAAGTGGTTATCCTCACATGCTGTTGTCACCAGGTTGGGTGTTGCTCAACTCATGCGGCGGAGTGCTGGCTGAAAGAGCCTACAAGCATGGCGACCTGCCATTCTTCGCAAAGTTCGTTTCAGAAGCTCTGAGTTGAATCAGGTTTTGCAGTTCGTGGTTGTAATTCTACTAAGTTTTGCAGTTTTCGCTTGTAATTCTACTAATGGTTGTAATTCTACTAATTCTACTGATGAAGCAGGTTTTGCACTTCCTGGTTGTAATTCTACTAAGTAACCAGCAGACAGAATATGTTGAACCCAATCTGGGGGATGTTGAAAGATCAATGGGTAAAACCAGCAGATAGAATAGAAGTTTATTGAAAAACATATTTGGTGGTTTCTCAATAGCTCAGAGTACCCTCAGTTATCATCCAATGTTAACCATTCATAGTAATAAACTTCGTAAAACCATCCATTTTTGGGGGTCCCCTAGATTGAAAAACTACCATCTGTCAGAGGGGCTGGAACCCCCAACCAGCTGAGTTTGCACCTTTTGGCAGTGTTTGCTTGGACTTGATCCATTTCAGGCAGATCCCGGTGATTGCAGAAAGCAGGTTTGGTGTGTTGTTGTCTTTTCTCTAGACACACCTGTACAGCACAAGCGTACACATATCCATACATACACATACACGCATGCACACATGCACGCATGCACACAGGCACACATGCACACAGGCATGCTGCATGCATACACAAATTCATGCATGCATGTGTGTCTCCATCATACATCTTCAGTCTGCATACTGTGTGCATACAGTACATGGAAAAGGACACATCTATGCATGTTTGAGTATGTGATGATAGATGTACTGACATACACCAGCGCAGCTTACATCATGTACGGTACATATTTACATATGCACACGAGCGTATACATACATACATACATACATACATACATACATACATACATACATACATACATACATACATACATACATACAAAACCATACAGAAATACACACATATTTTGAATACCGGTGTAAATCACCATTGGCCCACACGTTTTGGAGGCTTCCATGTTGTCACATTTGTAGCTGCATATGCATTTTAACAACTTAGTGTATCCATTTTTTACATAGATACTTGTACTATATACATATGTGTACATATATGATACATGTATGTAGTATGTTGTTGTAAATCCTCATTGTACATACATGCATGCATACAAACATGTATAGTATACATGCACGTTTTTTTCTCGTTTGATTTTTGAATTTGTGCTGCTCCGTTCAGCACATCCAAGGAAGATTTCAGCTACTTCTCCATTCATGCGATTCTCTTGTGTCTTGGTAGCTACTTAAAGAGGATGGCTACTTGTTGTTGTCATCATCATAGGCATCGACACAATCCAAATCCTGTAATGATATGATATGTTTGTCATCGTTGCAATCATGTCATCATGATCCCACCGCTGTTTCAGCATCAGGACTATCCGCATTATTGTAATCATCATTATCATTGTCAGATCATCATCATCATCATCATCATCATCATCATCATCATCATCATCACCATCATCACCATCATCACCACCACCACCACCACCACCACCACAACAACCACCACCACC
>VSDK01010745.1:476139-497131 GCA_009767595.1 Symbiodinium kawagutii | reverse complement strand
CCACCACCACCACCACCACCACCACCACCACCACCACCACCACCACCACCACCACCACCACTCACTACCCTTGACCCGCAAAATCATGTGTGGATGCGGGAAATTAATTGAAATTACATAATTTGACGGAAGATGTCGATTCAGTGTCTACCAGAATGTTGCCCTGACCTGTTTTCAGACCAATCCTCCAGACATGTCAGTGAGTTTTTTCTCTGTTGTACAAATATATGCCAAATTTACCATGTATTTATAGGTATATTCACCCATGCATGTGTGACTACACACATGCACATGATATCACCAGACCAACAGTTCCCGTTCAAGCTGGAGGCAATGTCTAATTTACAACAGAACTTGTAGATTATTGTCCGAAATTCACAACGAGGACCCAACAACATGCTCCCATACAAAAGATTGGCCGTTTCCATTTCACACAAACAAAACAAAACCGGTCTATGCACCAATTATGCTACCCCTCACCATTCCTCAAGGTTATCACCAATGGACAAACCAATGTTCATCCCTACAAGCGGTATATCCGACTCTGTCAGCGAATTGTTCGATATTTGATATGGATGTAAAATTGTTCTGTTAGCAAGGGTGTTAGCACATCAAATCAATGGTGTTTTGATTTACCATTGCCTACCCTTCCAGTATATAATAGGTAACCAGCTAGTTTCTACTATGGTTGTGACTGGGGTTGGTTACCGACTATATATGTTCTAGTAGGCAACTGGAAGCAGCCAGGATGTGCCATCGCAGAAGCGCCAGCCCAGGATTGTCATGGCTTGCTGCGATCCAGCGGAGAACTTCTGCGATCGCAACCAACGGCCTGGAGGCTTTTTCGATGCTTGGGATCGTCGTAACTTGGAGTGTACAACGGCTCGTGGCTGGTGTTTGGGGAGCGAGGCCAGGAGGAAAGGGTTTCCATGTAGCCCTTCGAAGCACCTTGAAAGGGGAGGCAAGGAGTTACCAGGATTATCCTAACCAGCTGGTTGGAGATAGAGGTTGTCCGCCTCAATTCTTGAGTGAATGTTTGGCCATCCTGGACCAATTCTTTGAATATCAATCTGTAACTATAAGTAGTAACTATCTTCGAGGAAAGTCCTGAAATGATTTTCATTACAATGTGATCAATTGAGAAACTAATCAGTCACTAGAAGTAATTATGGAATAGCGTAGCTGCTCACATACGACTCGTCGCAGGCTCTCTCGGGGATGGACATCTGTTCAGGCACTTGCATCACTCCTGGGAGCAAAGGGCTATAAGTGGATCGTGCCAGGGGGGACACTGCTCATGAATTCTGCTACTGCTCGGCTTCTGAACGATCAGGTGGGTGTTTATCAATAGCTTATTAACCCCTATAAAAAGCGTAAAAAGCCATTCTTAGCCACTATACCCTCTGGTAAACTAACATGGCAATGGTAAATCCACCATTTTGTTAGAAAACCCTAGGAAAACATCCATTTATGGTGGGTTTTAGGTTGCCATGTTAGTTTACCAGAGGGTAAACCAACCATAACTTGCGGGCTCCCAAACCAATCACTTCAGATTCACCACGATCCAGGTACCGTCGCCATGGCGCTGCTGCTGTTGCTGGATGCTGCCATCGGCAATTTGTTGCTGCAAGAATTCTCGGCGTTGACGAAGTGCATCACCAAGGCGTTTTGCGTCCCATGGCGGTGGCGGTTGGGAGCCGTTGGTGGTTTTGGGGCGACCGGGCCATGTCGAAGGTGAGTGATACAGGTGTGTTAGACTGATTGATACTGGTAGTTGTACTGGATTTATTATACTGAGTTGATTATAGTGAATAATGATGGTCATTGTTGTGATCGTTGTAGTGGATCATATAGGCGGTTTGATGATGCTTCAACATACTGACTATGATGGTTATACGGGTTGATGGTGCTTGAGAATGGTGGCTAATGATTGTTGATGACCGATGGGTAGTACTGGCTGATATTGGTTAATCAGACTGGTGAATGATCATCTTCTTGGCGATCATTGTAGTGGAATATAGCCAGCCATCATTGAGATACGGGAGTTAATGATGGTTAATCATGGCTATACACGGTAGCAAGCCGTAGCAAATCCCCTTCCAAGGGTCAACATCACAGCTGGAGGATTCTGTACACCTGTACCGCAATCGAAGGTCCCAGAAACATTGGTTGATCGGTGGATGTGATTGTATGTAGTTGAAACAAATTGGGCGTAGAATGTATAGATATATTCTATATTTATAAAGATGTTATATATTTATACATCGACCTAAAGACAGTCACTCTGGGATACCCTTGAATTTACTATTTTGTCTCTTGCATGGAAATGTGACAGCAGAGTGTGACTACCGCAGTTGCCTAAGACATGACATGGCCAGACATTCTATTGCTATGGTGACATTCTCACTTCTAGATCGATTACATATCCTAGTTAGTGGTTCTACAGGGGATACAACCATAAATAATGGCTAACCATAAGAGATGATAACCCACAATAATGGCTAAGCAACTATCCTAGTTGGTGGTTTTAATCATTTTTCTTTTCCCAGATATTGGGATGGTTGATTGATTGACTAGCATCGTAAATCATCTCATATAGTAAACCATTTATCAACGGCATACTGCGAGGGTCTCTTGTTTGAGGATACATTCCCCTGTTTTATCCTTACATTGACTGACTAGTCGTGGATAGTACACCATGTATCAACACAATACTGCGAGAATACTGCGAGGGTCTTCTGTTTGAGGGTGCATTCCCCGGCTTTATCCCTTTAACTTAGCTTATATGATAAATCTCAGGTGGAAAGGTTCCACCAAGAGCGCTCTGGATACGGAACTACTTGTGGAAACATCCAGGAGTAGCTTGTTTTTCTGATTGGCCCCAAAGTTAGGACATACTAACCATGATATTGACTACTTCGAAGCACTATTTCTGCTGTCCTTTTGCGGAATGTGTGCCTGAGCGTGTACCATCACAAATCACATTCTTTACTGAACAACCCTCATGAATAACTTCAACCATGGTAGCCATGACTGATAGCAGCACTATGGTCAACCATTACATACGATCCAGAGCAATATGAAATAATTAACTAAAATACCCTGTGACAAATTGTTTAGCACTATAGTAACGGCACAGAATGTTTCTTCATAGTTTCATTAATGATAGGTATGATCAAAGTACTTCTGAATCGTTTGTTGAACTGCGGTATGTCAACAGGTTTGTTTCCTGTTCAGTTGGCTGCGCAAAAACCATCGTTACCTCGACGCGCCCATCGCGTTATCTCAGGTCGCGATGGTGTACTTTGCTTCACGGATCTACAGTGTTCTTGGCTAATCCGGGGTGTGGCTCAAGCGCCGGCCAGTGCTCAGAATGCTATGGCTTGATATGACCCATCCAACAAATTGGTAGACTAACATTTGAACAGTCAGACGATTGTCTTTATTCTAGGGAAGTTCACCAGCAGTACTGGCTTTTGAATACCATTTGGGTAGGTATTGTCAGTAGTATTGGTCGCCAGCCATCGACAATAGAATGACTAAGCATAGTTGTGAACAGCAAACAACAAGAATCAATGATGCTCTTGAGTAAACAACAATGAATATACCAGTTAATTGTTTGGGAATAACCGCCAACGAGGGGATTGACGGTGGTTTCTATCGGCGCATAGCACACGTGTGAAATGAAGGGATGGCAGCAACCAAATGTTTACTCTGAGATCCAGAATGCTAAAGCCACCCTGACACGGTCGACAACAAAATCCAGTACGGGAAAGCCCTTGTTTTTCTACAGCAGTCTGAAGCAGTTAAAAGTGTTTCTGTCAGTGAGTTTTGGAAATATCCCGAAATATGCATGTTGTACATGGTTCAGCGTTCCAACACGCCCTGGTCATGGGTCCCCTCCTGGTGGTGGGGTGGGGTCCGTGGCGGGGGAGTGGGGTGGTAGCATATAAGCAGCATATGGATAGTGTATAAGTAGTATATAGGCAGCATATAAGTAGTATACAGGCTTTATATCATAAGTAGTGTATGGCCGTATGGCCAATACATAGGTGGTGCTCCGGCAGTATATAAGTAGTAAATAGGTAGCTAATAGGTAGTACTGTACTGTATATAGTAGTATGGAGGTATATAGGAAGTAGGTAGATTGATTCGTCCATGCTGAGAATATCAGTGTATTTGCATATATGACTAGGCAACATTTTAGTGTGTAAGTAACAAGTAATTAGGTAGAAAGGTGGGTACACGGGTAGAATGTACGTAGTATATAGGTGGTATATATAAGCGTGCACGCAATAGGTAAAGCCCCAAACATACTGCAAATAATCAAGAGTCAGTTTAGAGCCCCCCCAAAAGGAGCCCTCCCAAACATGCTCACATCAGGTCAACTGACTGCTTCCTTATTTTTCCTTATTTTTCCTTATTTTTCCTTATTTTTAGTTATTTTCTGTTATTTTTCCTTATTTTTCCTTATTTTTTCTTATTTTTTCTTGCGCATGGATCTTCTTATTTTTCCTTATTTTTCCTTATTTGTTCTTATTTTTTCTTATGTTTTTTTCTGCTATGCATTTGACATCTATTATGTGCTTTATTTACCACTATTCACGATCATGAAGAATGAGTGAATAATCAGGAAACATGAGGAAACCATGGTGAGTTTTTCATTGAATTTAATGAAAGAAGAATGAAACAATGTAATGCAAAAATGATGAATCAGCACAGGGGAAAAAAAGACATGGTGAAGGACAACGGTGTTTCCTTGAGTTTAGTGATCGGAAAAAAACGAGTGAAAATAATGAAACATTGAAGCAGGGGAAAATCAGAATAAGTACTTAAAATTTAGGTAAAATAATGAAAAATAAGGAAATCAATCTAATAGAGGGGAAAGAAGTTAAAAATAAGGAAAAATAGTGAAACATAAGGAAATTAGTATAGGGGAAAAATAAAGAAAAATAGTGAAAAATAAGGAAAAATAGTGAAAAATAGTGAAAATAGGGAAATTAGTATAGGGGAAAAATAGTGAAAAATAGGGAAATTAGTATAGGGGAAAAATAAGGAAAAATAGTGAAAAATAGTGAAAAATAGTGAAAAATAGTGAAAAATAAGGAAATTAGTATAGGGGAAAAATAAGGAAAAATAGTGAACAATAAGGACAAATAAGGAAAAACAGAGAGAAAACTAAGGAAAACACAGCTTTTTCCTTGAATTTTGTATAGTATATAAAGAAAATCTTGAACAATAATGAAAATTAGTGAAAACTAATCATAAAACACAAGAACATACCGAAAACAAGAGAAAACAGTTTCGACAAACGACCTCTTGAAATAAATAATATTGAACATTGAATACATTGATTTTTCACTTTAGTTTATCATACCCAGAACGAACCACACGTCAGTGAAGAATCTGTGAAATTACTTAATAAAGAAGATGTAGAAATAATACACTTTATAAAGAAATAAATTATCTCCGACTGTTAGAGTATCCGACTGTTAGAAGAATATCAATTGTATAGAGCAGAGCCGCCCCCCAAAAGGAGACTTAAGAGGTATGATATATCCCCAGATCATCATTAGCTAAGTTTAATCTAACATCCCACTATTTGTCACTAAATTTCCTTATTTGTCACTATTTGTCACTAAATTTCCTTATTTGTCACTATTTGTCACTAAATGTTCCTTATTTGTCACTATTTGCCACTATTTTTCAGTACCCTTATTTGTCACTAAATGTCACTAAATGACACTATTTGCCACTATTTTTTGGGGGGTCTCCTTTTGGGGGGGCTCTAAACAGCCTCTTGAAATAAAGCGTGCAAATGTGAGGCTAAGGCTCCCAAATGCTGCAAAAAGCGTGCAACTGGGAGGCTGAAATGGAAGGGTAAGGCTCCAAAATGCTGCAAATAGCATTCAATTGCCGGGGTGAGGCTATGCTGCAAAGCATGGAATCGGGGGTGCAGGAGCGGAACAGGAGATCATACATCTCTACTGTATATGTATATGTACTGCATATGTATATATATATATATAAATATATATTTATTTATTTATTTTTTAATTTTATATATATATTTATTTATTTATCTAAATATTTATAGACACGCATTTTTCCTTATTGACAATCTCTCACTCTTTGTTTCTCTCTCTCTCTCTATTTATACAATTAGACATATGTATATATATATATATATATCTGCATACATACACATGTTTACATGCATGAATGTGTATGTATGTACAAGATGATAATGCCCTGAAAATAAGTGTAGTTCCCCACTCCAGGTCGAGCCAGCAGTAAGCTGATTTGCAATCAGTTCCTATCGCATCCAGTGATCGAAGAAGGCATACATTTTGGCAGTCCCTGTGACTCGAAAAACTGTAGGTTTTGTGTGGATGCAGGACCATCCTGTTCAAAGCCAATACCTGGAGCTGCTATACTAGAGACGTTAAAAGAGCTGTTTAACTTGTCATTGAGTTCATTAGTGCTTCAAAAACGCAAGATTCATGGTGAATTAACGATGGTCCATATTCGTTGGTACATGATGGTGAGTAATGATTGGTAATGATTAATTACTGGTTGTTAATGGTGAATTACTGGTTGCTCATGGGTCATTACTGGTTGTAAATGGTTAATTGCTGGTTTCTGGTTGCTATTGGTTGATTACTACTTGTGAATGATTACTCACTTATCGTGAACGGGGAATTAGTTATTCATGCGGTTATTCATGCATTATTCATGCGTTATTGCTTGGTGTGTTGATTTTTTGTTGCAAAGTTGTTCATGGACCGTTGCCGGCTGTTAGTGATATTTAATTACTGATAGTGGTGAAGTACTGGTTGTTAGTGGTTGATCATTCCCTGTGAATCCTCATTTGCTGCTTGTTCATGGTTAACGGGTGGTTGTTCATGGTTAATTGCTGTTTGTTCATGGTTAGGTACTGGCTGTCAGTGGTTAACTACTGGTTTTCAATGCTGAATTGTTGGTTGTTACCAGTTGTTTCCTTGCTGTAAATGCTTATCTGCTGTTTGTTCATGGTTAGTTTCTCTTTGTCAACGATTATTTACTGGTTGTTACTGCTGTTGCTTGTGGAGTGCTATCAATGCTTAATTGCTGGGTGCTAGTGGTCAATTGCTGGTTGTTTATGGAGTTCACTGCTGCTTCTCTGCTGCGAAAAATGGCTGGTTGTGAGTGGTTCATCGCTGGTGGGTCGCTGGTGGGTGGCTGATGACGAGCTCGGTGATGCTCCGAGATCGCGGCGAAAGCGACGCGGCGCTGCCGTGGTTGGCTCTACTGGTGATCCAAGCTTCGCTGATGTATTCCACCATGCCTCGCTGAGCAGCACCTTGGCCGCACTGGTGGAAGCATAGCAGGCTGCTGGGCTTGGTGGAACCATGGGTTCAACTGGTGGCGCCTCAGGACTTCCCCTAAGATGGGTCACTGTTTCCTGAAGCGACATAGGGGTCCCAAATGATTGTGCTTGCCTTGTCAGGGTTCCATGAGCCACCGAAGGTGCCCATGCTTCCTGAGCACTAAGAAAATTGCATGAGTTCTGGTGACAGTGGGATGTAAGCAATTGCGGGTGAGAATCGTGGCCCCTTCAAGATCAATGTTTTGAGAAGCCTGAGGAGCTAAAGTAGGCGGAAATTTTCATTGACAATAATTTTTGTCCAAGATTTGCACTTCAGTGGGCAAATACAGCGTGATACACGACAGCGCTGTGAGGGCCTCCATGCCACTTTTGCAGAATAGGGAACACGTCGTTTGGAGTTTGCTAGCGGCAAGCAAGCAATGGCCCTACAAGAATCCAAGAATCAGCGCTTCTGGAAAATAATGTGAGATTTCAGATTTTGAGGACCTGTTTTTTTGCCCGCTATGCAATATTGGCTGCCTCAAAACCATCCGAAATAATTGCTTTCGAGGCATGTGGTGCGAAATTGAAGCGCTTGGTGTCAAATGCGCGCTTCAATTCAAAGCTTGCAAAGGCTGCCATATGTACAAATCTAATGTGGTGAATTTTGGAATATTCCCTCCGACCCGCACAGAAAATCCAGACGCGTGATATCTTGTGATACAGATACTGTTATAGTTGGTAATATGTGGCAGATACAACGTCAATGGTACGTATGCAATACATGCCGGAGAAAATGTCCAAACATGTATCTGATCACATGTCATAAGGGATCTTGATGGATGTCGGACATGCTGTTTGAACATGTTGTCTATGGGCATACGTCAGGCAACCTGTCAAAATTGATTATATGTCAGCCACAAATCAGAATTCATGTCAGACAGGCTGTCCGAATGTATGTCAAGCAGAACCTCAGAGAATATGTGAGATGAACTACTAACACATGTCAGAACACATGTCAAAATCTATGTTGGATAAGATGTCCATAGATGTCAGAACATATAAATCATTTGTTTGTGATGGATAATGTTTGGTAGGACATTGTAAAACCATAGTATGCCCGAATTGATTGTCATCAAGTTACCAACATTGTAAAACATGTCAGCGAAAAAGTCATTCTTTACATTGGACTTCATGTCACGGTGTGGTTCACTGAAACTGTGGCGCACTTGGAGGCGGGGATATTCCATGAACAAAATGCAGCAGCAGTCTCTGCTAACCAACTGCATATGAAGAATGCGTCAAAGCCCAAGATCGCTAGATACAATGTTCACCGTGGTTGATAGTCATTGGTAAGCCAATGGTTGATGATAAACCGTGGTGGACAATGGATAATAGATGATAAAGTAATTATATAATTAATGGTACAGAGTGGTAGTGATTGTGGTTGATGGGTTGATCTATTTTTTGTTCCTTTTTGTTCATTTCCACAGATGGGCTTGATTCATCCAGACTCCTGTGCCGCCTGTCGCGTGATTTTCCGAACTCGCTTCGAAAAGGAGACTGCATAGCGAGTTGGGGAGTGGCAGGTGCAGGTTGCCGGTCGATCCATGCTGTGATGGTTTTACCATATGGCTATGGGTCAAAAGGAGTCACCATGTATCCCAAAAAAAGGGGAAGTTCACATTCCAGCAGTTAGAATAGAATGGTCATTGATGTTTTTAGCTGGGCATTCATCCACAGCCATATTGGAAGCATTTTTTTTGCTCGGAAGCGCCGTCTTGTCTTCTTCGGACACGGTCGCGTCTGGAAAGTATATGTCGCAAATCATGACTCGTGGCATGGACTTCACAAGGATTTGTCCATGTTTTGGTAGGGTCGAATCACTATGCAAGCAGGAACTCTGTCAGTTCTTGTCTACAGTAAGAGAACTTGGTGAAACGGAAACAAGCATCGTTTGTTGTCACTCGTTTTGGAACTTCATGTTTTCCAATCGGTAAGATTGGCTTTTTGTGGAGGTTCTTGATGTTGTTGAAGGCGGGTTTGGTTGTTCTATTGTTTGTTGGATTCTCCTAATCGTTGGCCCGTTGACCAGCCTGACAATGCTTGAAATCAGCCATCTATAGGTGGTTTCATGTGATTTCTCATTTGTCCTCAATACAAATTGGGGGTTTTCCAAGTCGATCTACAGGCAGGCAATCTCCATCACTATCAACCAAGCTTAACCAACCTTCACCAACCTTAACCAACCTCAACCAACCTTAACCAACCAACGAACCACCCACCAACCCAACCAATCAATCGACCGTTCACCAGGCGGCCCTGGCACCTATGATCTCCCTGGTGTGTGGAGGTTCGAAAGGACGGATGGATGTGTTATGACCAACCAATGGTTGACTGGTGGGTGGTTTCCCACTTGTAGGTTTTAACAAATGGGGTTTTCTCAAAATGGAGGTACCCAAAAATGGTTGGTTTATGAATAAAACGTATCATTAATGGATGATTGGGGGGTCCCCTATATTGAGAAACACCCAAATGGTTGGTTGACTTGCGCATATTTTTCATAGGGGCGGTGAAGCACCACCAACCAGTTGATGACTGATGATGATAAGTGATGGATAGGGCTATGGGTCAATATTAACCAACCAATAATGAGGAGTTCTCACCAACCAGTCAGAGGGAAAACTATAGTTAATGATAGGGGAACGGGGGGTACGGGGTTTTGACCCACAGCCATAGGATGAACCATTAGTCATCAACAAATGGTTGGTCATGACCAGAATCAATGGTTGATGACTGATGATGATACCGTAAGCAATGGATAGTATGAACCGTTAGTCATCAACCAACAGAATCAATGGTTGATGACTGATGATCGTTGATAATATGAAGGGAACATAATGACTAATTAACTTATAGTAGGGAATAGAATAACTGATGGAACACAATCACTGATGATGACTGATGATTCACTATAGGTGAATACTTGAAGGCTAATAATGATACTATATCATAGGTGAATAGCCGTTTGGTCAACCCCCCAAGTCATGACCGCTTCGTTGGGATGCACCGTCTCCATGCTACCCAGCTGGTCTTCTGGGCTGGGCCCAGCTGATCTTAGGGCCGTCCTGGAACCACTCGTTGGCGTTTTGCCTCCAGCTTCCTCTCGGTGCTGATGATGGTGTTTCCAAACGCGGAGGTTCTATCCAACCTTTGGCACAATTTTTTGGACAAAGCTGTGCCCCTTTCTTGTCCCCCTTTCCCTTTGAATCCACCGTTCTTCTGTCATCATATCGCCGGCCTGAGCTATAATTCACTGATTGATCCTCAAGTCATGAACTCGAATTATCAAGAACCAAAATAAACGAACATTATACAACATTGACTTATTCATTCCCTCAACCATCAATTAACCACAAATCATAAATGGTTAATTCCAATCATACAGTGGTTACTTAATCATGTTGTTTGATTAACGATGGTTGATCATATGGCTGTGGGTCGAAACCCTGTACCCCTGGTTCACCATTAATTGGTTAGTTAATATTGACCCATTAATTGGTTAGTTAATATTGACCCATGGCCATATCAACCACTACCATCTTTACCCAATCTCCGGTCATGTTCGGGTGTGACTCGATTGCTAGGCGGCCTGTCTCGGAAGCGATGGCGTCCTCGTTCGGCCTACGAGCCCTTTGGAGGTCCGGCGGGGAAGCCATGTTGGTTGGTCATCGTTAGCGATTCACCACCCATCAGTCATGAATCTAAGGATCATAAGGTTGATTCTGATACAGTGAGAGATGTTTTTGACGAGCATCATCATCATGATCATCACCATCATCATCATGATCATCATCATCATCATCATCATCATCATCATCATCATCATCATCATCATCATCATCGTCATCATCATCATGATTGTTTTGATGCAGTAGTGTATCAACAGTTGTTTCCTGTTTTTTTTTTTGTGGGTGCATTTCTTACTGCAATGTTGAACCATCAAAGGACATACATTTTGTGTTCAGCACATTTTACAGTCATTACAGTTTGTTTTTTCTCACCGTCACTTTGGGTTAACTGTACCAACGATGTATCAGTGAGAACGGGCAGCGGTGAAAACACTATGATGCGTGCCAAAACACTCGCTGTTGTTTGATTGGGATTCTGTGATCCAGGCACGCATACAGAAACAACACAGTATGAATTGGTAGTGGTCTAGTGACTGAGCGACTGAAGCAGGAGAATGTCAGAAAACAAACATGATCAACCATGATCAAGCATCATCATTGATGGTTTATTTGGGGGTTGTGCTGCAGCTGAACATGCTGCAATTCATGAACTAGGAGTATCCATCAACCAGGCAGTATCTGAAGAATCCCTGGACGAATGTCATGGATTCATTCAAGAAAACTGCCCATGATTTGGGGGCATATCTTGGGTTTATCAACGGCAGAAGGCGGCCATCCGACCATCAAGTGATGATCGCCATTGGAAGCAAGAAACGCCAGGGAAACCGATGATTTGGATTATTGTTTTGCTACCCAACATTCTTGCATCTGGGCGTTTTTTTTATCATACGGAACCCCAAGAAATGTTTCATCTTTCATACTAAGAATGATCGATATTGACGACATTGAATGATTTGGGGGTACCGCCATTTTGAGAAACTGGACCACACCAGTGTTTCTCAAAATCTGGGACCCCCAAATCACCCCCAAAGAGTCTGGTTGATCCGTGACTGTAGCTTATTTTTAGGGATCCCCTAGTTTGAGAAGCATCCACATGAGGGGTTCTCAAAATAGGGAACCCCTCAAAAATGGCTGGGTTTGAGAAACACCCATATGGGTCATATGGGTTATCCTACGAGCTCAGATTTACTCAATGGTCATGGATTTACTCAATAGTCATTTAGCTACCTTAGTCACTGCTTTGATCATTTAGCTACCTTAGGTACTGATAGAAGAAGCCCCACAGTCATGGCTTTACCCAAAGCACAAAAATGATGTTGTCGATTCGCTAGTTGGCTCAGAAATCATTTATTGGTGATTAGCCAACCTTCCGGTAGATTCACCTGGCAATGGATTATCATATAGAATCAACATTTTTGAAGGGAAACCTTGGGAAATCAGCTATAAATGGGTGATTTTCCATTGCCAGGTTAGTGACTACCGGAGGGTACGGGATTGCTAACTTGGCAATGAATCTGCCAGGTTACTTCAATGAACATGAATTCTGAGTTGTTCCGAAACGCCTGCGCGTTGGTTTGAGGTGTCTACGCCCGTGAGCGCGAGACTGAGCGAAGTTCCTGGTGGTTTCCCCTGGCAGGAAAGGTTGGTAGGGTGATGCTCACGAATGCTTTAACGGTGAGATGCTGCGTGGTGCTTGTACCAACTCGCTTACCAATGAAAGGACCCAGTTACGTGAGCCTTTCTCAAGTCATTGGGGTACCCCAAAATGCTTGGTTTATTACTATAAATGGTTCGTAACTGGATGATTTGGGGGTACCCCTATTCTGAGAAACCACCATGTGATGTGGGTCATACATATAGCGTACATGGAGCATTTGGGTCATTGTCCTTAGCGTTGACAATCGCTGGTACAGATGGTGAGTAATGCTCAAGTAACTTTTAACGATGATTAGTAAGGCTGAAGTATTTGTCAGATTAGTAGACTCATGGGTGGGGTCAACCAATCCCAGGGCACGGGTATAGCGTGAGTATAGCATGGTATAGCTACATACCATAGCGAACCCATCATTTGGAGGGTACTTCATGGACAACCCCAGCCCAGTTGTCGCATGGAATATCGGTTGAGACCTGGGCAAAGCGGCGGTTGTGGACCCTTTGGCACTGCCCTCGGGTGATACTCGTGATTTTGTTACCGGTAAAATGACCTTCTATCATACCATCACATATTATCATCTAGCATCTACATGTATATTTAAATAAATATATATATATATATACATATTTATATTTGAAAAAATAAACAATAATATATATATATATATATTTAAGCATATATATGTAGATATACATATGTTTAATTTTAAAATATACAAGAATAGGTAGATAGGAGTTGTTTTTTTGACAAGACTGATAGATAGATAGATTGATTGAAAGATGGAAAGATAGATAGATGGATGGATGGATAGATAGAAAGATAGATATAAAAACGATAAAGATAGATAAAGATAGATATATATAGACAGATATAGATCGATAAATACGGATAGATATAGATATTAAATATAGATAGATGAAAAAACATGTATGAAGAACGTTCGATAAAGAAAGAACGAAGCACACAAAACACATACAGATAGATAGATAGATAGATAGATAGATAGATAGATAGATAGATAGATAGATAGATAGATATAATACTTAGAATGGATAGAATAGATAGAATAAATAGAATAGATAGAATAGATAGAATAGATAGAATAGATAGAATAGATAGAATAGAATAGAATAGATAGATAGATAGATAGATAGATTAGATTAGATTAGATTAGATTAGATTAGATCAGATTAGATTAGATTAGATTAGATTAGATTAGATTAGACTAGATTAGATAGATAGATAGATAGATAGATAGATAGAGAGTTATATACATATATAGGTAGATATTTATATTTCAATAGATACAGATAAGTACATATAGACAAAGAAAGACATATTAAGAAAGATCAACATACAAGATAGATAGATAGATAGATAGATAGATTGACAGACAGACAGACAGACAGACAGACATTCAGACAGACAGACAGATAGATAAATAGATCGATCAATAGATAGATAGTTCGATAAATGTGTGGGTGGATATAGTGCAAAGATAGAGATCGATAGAAATATAGATCAATGTTCAGTTTTTATAGATATATTGGCACCCCTCTCTCGCTTGCTCCCTTTCCTCTCTCCCTCTCTCTCTTTCCCATTCTCTTTCGCATTCTACGTATCTACAATCATATAATATATATATAGATATATATATTGTTTACGCGTATGTCCCCGTGTGTACATGCAAATTTAACAGCTAGATAAATAGCTTGCACGATCAAACGCGCTCTGAGGTACGCGCTGCGCCGGGGCTCCCCGCTGAAACCTGAACAGAAGCTTGGCCTAAGATGTGCGCACCAAGAGTCGTCCACCAAAACGAGGTGCACTGAGGTAGAAATGGAACCGACCAAATTTGTTTCCCAATGTTTCGAGTCTTTTCTTGGGTTGGTGTTGAAAGGAAATCGGTGAGTCATGCTTAAGGATATATGATACTTACACCGCGTATGTGCGTTTGTATTTACAGATTACATTTGCACATGTATCACATATCATCGTATATCTTTAATATAGAAGACAATGTGTTCGCACAAAAGTCCACTAGAGATACATGTTTTTTTTGCAGATGATCTGGATTATTTCAGGAACAACCCTCTCTTTCAAGTCCGTGATGCCTGTAACCTGACGTACCCGTAACGTGATGGTAGTTGGTGATTTGCTCCGAAAGGAACTGCTGGGGACCACAGCTGCGAATATGTCCCGGACTTTGCACAATTTGTTCAAGTGATTTTTTTTTTTTTGATGGCTATGGGTCAATATTAACCAACTAATAATATTAATAATGGTGGATGATAACCAACAAACTATAAGGAAATCAATGGTTAATAGTGAGGAACCAGGGGTACGGGGTTTTGACCCACAGCCACATGTATGTGGATAATTAACATGCATTTTGTATTGTATGTCACCGATTTGTGCACAGACACGGATATTTACATATGTTTTGATTATTTGTGTAGATGCACATGTATATTAGACTTTCATACTTTTACCTACATGTACACGTGTAATACACATCATTTATCATCATGATCATACATGTTCTGTCTCATGACTGTACATATGTTAAACGCACCCACATGCATGTATATCTAGTTCTGTATATTATTTCAATATATTTACACACTATATACACCTATTTCAACTGACATGCCCTTATCTTGAATTCAAAATTGTACTTTAAACCATATAAACTCCATGTACAACACTATATACACATGAATGTGTTCACGCAACCTATTCACAAGATTGATTTCAATCCCTCATTTCCAAACAGATGCTTGGATGTGTTTGCACATTTCAGTGTTTCTCAGAATATGGGTAACCCCCACATCATCCTTTATATTAAGCATTTGCAACAAGAAACCAACCATTTTGGGGGTCCCCAAACTGACTTGAGAAACCACCAACAAGTAGTTAATCATGATTGTTGTTTATTATATCTGAGTTATCCGCTACTATCAACCATGATTCATGTGATCTTCAGAAACAGTGCCAGTCTTGGCCAGTCAGTACTACAACCCACATAATCCCCTATTATCAACCCCATTAAAGAATAATCCCCTATTAAAGAAGCATCCCCTATTAAAGAATCATACCCTATAGCATAATCAACATGAATCCCCTATTTTTGATTATTGATTACAAACCGACATAATCACATAATTCCCCAAATAATACCATTATGTAGGTTATCAACCCCATCAAAATAGGGGATTAATAGTGCATGATTATGTAACACCCAATTATCAACCCCCAGTAAAGAAACATCCATTAGTGTTTCATAGTATTAATAAATAATTATTAACCATCTATTATTAACATTATTATCATCCATTTTTAATTATTAAAGAAACATCCCCTATTAAAGAAACATACCCTATAGCATAATCAACATGAATCCCCTAGTTTTGATTATTGATTACAAACCATCCCCTATTATTAACCATCCATTATTAAAGAAACATGCCCTATTAAAGACTCACACCCATTAGTGCCAGTCTTGGCCGAAGTGCCTTTACCTCGCCGAGGAGCTGGCTCTTCTTCCCGGCCTTGGCATTGGCGTTGACCGTGGCGTGGCAGGTGGCCACATCGGACATGGCCAGGTGGTGGTGCTGTGTCAAGGTGGTGGACCCTCCAAATCATCCACTATGAACCGTCTATAGGAAAAATCAACCATTGATGGTTATAAAAAAAATCAACCAAATCGTTGGTTGGTTGGTAACCCAAATTTTTGGAAAAATCATTTTAGTAGTCATTTTTAGTAATCAACCAACGATTTTTGGGTTACCCCTATTTGGAGAAACACCCGCATGAGTAGTGTTAAGTAGACCTGGCTGAGTGGGGGTTGCCCAAAAATGGTGGTACCCCCGACAACTGTCATTCATATTGGGCAAACCACCAATCAGCTTGGGGGCTTTAGGGTGCACCATTTATGGACAAACCCTAGTAGACCTGGTCGGTTACTCGTTTTGCAGGATCGTTGTAGATTAATTACGTTTCATTACGATGTTGCATGTACCTTACACTACGCGATGACAATAGATTATATACATCATGTGTGTCCTTTGGTAATCGAACATAACAAAGCAACGTCCACCGATTGTTGATGGTTTCCAAGGGTTCCTCTGTCAAAATATGGTGCTTTTTCATTGCTACGGTATAGTACTGGAGAGTACAGAATGTTTACATTTACATTCAATACCTATGTCATCGAAGACCGTAGGGTATTGCTGAATTAGGACCAGGGACGGCGAAGTCAAGCTGCACCCGCTGCCCTTTTTTCGGTAGACGGTCAATGGAAAATCCTGGAGGTTGAGCTGGCAACTGTCAGTGATGGAACTACTGATGATGATATGCTTTTGGTTCATGGTTGTGGTACTATTAACCAGTATGAATATTGATCAATCACTATTAAATCGTTCTTATACAATCATTATCAATTAAACCACTATTAACCAATCATGATATCGATTCACTATGAACAAATAAACAGTTGTTTTCAGTCATTTAATCCTCTTGCATCGGCATGTCCGTTCGTGTCACAATTTGCTGCCAGGTGTTTCACAACTGGACGCAAAGTTTGATTGCTGCGCACCGGGTCCCAGTGAAGGGTGTGTGAGCTGAACGGTATTCATCCGAGGGTACAATTGGGATATCCTGATGGTTACGCGTTGCGATGGTCAATGGTTGATCATGGTTCATACCTTTGGGTTGATGATGGTTAAGTATTGATTGATGATGGTGGTCAATGGTTGAGGGTTGATTGAACATTTATTGCTGGGTGAGATACCTTTAGAAGGTTAGTTCATGAGCAATTCTACTGCCGACAAGTCAGTGATATGTAATAGTGGGATTGAGTCTGAGGCTTGGACCCTGGCATCAATTTCATTGCAGAGGGGTATGCGCCAACCAAACTGTTCACCTGGCAGTGGCTTCGGTGTCAAACCTCTCCCTGTGAGTACTTGGGATTGCCAGTGCCCAACTGCAGCCCAAGTTCAACCTTACTTCAAGATCTTCAAGGTCAGTTTTCTGAATAACTAGAGTGCGTGTGCTGTTAATTTATCAATGTGAAAATTACTAGTTGCTTCATCCTGCGCTTGGATCGCTTGGTTGTTGTTGTAAGGGATCATGCGGATCGCCCGTGGAAGCGATCATCACAGTATGGACATACCATGGAATACCAACCAGAGCGTGCCAAGGGATCAAAATCCTCGGGCAAACACCTCAGGATACACGCAAAGATGGCTGTTGGTCAAGCCGCATCCATGCTGCTTATGCCCCATCGTTTGTCAGGGACCCATGGGTTTGGGTTGCATGAGTTTTGATATACCCTCCGGAAAGCAAGTCCGGAAGTTGAAAATCACTTGTTTCAATATGTCCACCGTACACCAGCTATCAATGGTGGAATCTATTGGATTTTCTTAGATTTTCGACTTCCAGGTCAATTTACCAGAGAGTCAAACCCAAAAATTAACCAACAGGAGCCAAACCCGCCAAACCCAGGAATCCAAAATATTCCAAAATATTCCAAAGAATTTGCTCGCCAAACGGTGCCATGCGGCTGCTTTGCTTTTGCTTCCAAGCCTCGAAGCTCTCTGGGGCACCGCCCCAGGTTGATCATATCGTTTTTGGCGCAGTGCTACATGCCCGAGTGGGAGGAACTGGGGGGGAACTATGGGCAGGAAAACCTACTGGCAGGAATCGGATTTTGGTCTCTTGAAGTACTCTACGTTGGACTCTTGTGATACTTTTGTGATAGCTTGCTTCTTTGTGTTTGAATGCGATAGATTGAAACCGTGAACTTTAGGACTTTTAGATGAACATTTCCTCGGTGCTTGACCTATTAAAGCACCAAACATGTCCAATGTGCTTGCCAGCTCAGCAAGCACCGCAGTGTTTATCTACTGTTTGGGGCAACAACATTGGGTCATATGGGGTCAATGAACATCGCAGTATGTATACATACATATATAGATATATTTATAAATATATATATATATATATATATATGTATTTGTCATATTTCAGTAGATCCTAAAGGGTGCCATCCATGGCCACAACCAGTACTGATTCCAGCTGTTGCTTCATGAATCTGTATATACTTGCATCAATGACCACAAGTGTATATCAAGGTAGATTCATATACTCATAACCCCCTATATTTGAAGGTATTTCCCAAGCTATTGTGGTAGGACTAGGGAGTGTCCATAAATATATATATATATATATATTTATTTTGTATCTATATGTACATGTACATGTATCTGAATATGTATATGCATATGTGAATGTCTCTGGAGGCTAAATGACCCTTGTCTTGAATTGCAGAACAATTGAGGGTCAACCATCCAGAACAAGAGTCAATGGGGTTCTAGGTATATTATGTCGGTACATCCTTGGGAAAGCCATCCCTCCCAAGAACGAAAGACACCACGATTCGAATCGAGAATCAACCAGCGATGAGCTTGACCACATGCTGAATGGAATTATCCATACATATTTATTTTATATCTTATTATGTTTGTGATGTTATTATATTTAGATATAGATATGATATGTTCGAGTATATATATAAAAATATTATATATACGGAACTGTTGGACACAACATATCCTTTAGAGTCATACAGATATGTATATATGTATATATACATACACTTTCTACATTCATTTGATACTGGACGATACTTGATTTTGCATACACAAATGCCAGTCAAACTACCCACCAATCAACCGACGCCGAACCACTGCAATGATAGGACTACGGCATCCTCTACGCCGACACTTTACAAGCTCCCGCATCGCGGCACCGTCTGGCAGTTGGCCTCAGACGCATCAGCTGACCAGTGAAGGTGAGCAATGGAATTTGTTCATTGACAACCTGCAGCGCTAGTCATGGGGCTATGGGCCAATAGTAATCAACCAACAACAATGGGGGAGGGTACAGGTTTTTGACCGAGAGTCATGACATGATGGTTGGCCAGTGAAACCAGTGTTACCAATGGCTAGTCAGAACAACGGATAACAGACAACTGACCACAAATGCACATTCAAAAGGTTATTGTTGGCTAGCTAAGTCGGTTAATTAGTAGTTTGTTCAGGTTGGAAACCTTGATTAGCTTTGTCAAACCTGAATCTCCTGAATGGTCTGTCAATTTTGTCAATCATGACAATGATGTTGTCTAATCTTGTCAGTTAAACATGACAGATGATATTGTGTTATCCTTTGTGCAGTAGATGATATGAAGGAACTTTATCGTATGGGATTTTGCCGGCTAGTTGATACTGTTGGACGCCTTTTTCAGAGATTTGTTGCTTGTTTTTGGTCAAGATGCGTGATTCAATTTGGAGAACATCTTCACTATGGTCATGTGTATGTAAGGAGTCAACGTAGGGAATTTGCTACAAGACCAGGTACATTAATGTTTGCCTTGCAAGTGACTGAATTACGACTAAGTTCTCATATCCATCAGATGCTTCTTCACGTTCGTGAGGTTTTCTGTGAACAATCATTTTGGTTGCTGTTGCTTTGTGCATCAACGACCTCAAGATTTTGTTTGCGCGGTGATGAACCAACAGCTGTACTATGTGGGAAGTTGGAAACCTGATACGAGTGGGATGAATCCATTCCCCAAAAGATGAAGCCGCACCCGACTCTGGTCTAGTTGTACAGTCATGCTCCTCTGTTGGGGATGCAATACTTGTTGAATATTGTCGGGACCGGATCTCCTATCAATTTTTGCTGGAACTTCTTTATAGACAGTGCGGGTATAGTTCATGTTTGTGGGCACATGGGAGGTTGGAGCAAGAACCAATCACCATTGGGCAAGGAAGTGTTTTACCGCGCACAGTTGGGGGTAGGACTTCTCAATCATGAGCCATGATACTGTACAAGGTGGCCCCCTTAGTTAGCTAACTTGGGTTATAACTAGGGTAACTACCAGTTATGGTAGATATAACTATAGTTAAATTGCTTATTATATTAATCAAATTATAACTAGGGGGGCCCACCTTGTACAGGTTTTCAGCAACCAGTGCAGCAAGAAGCGACCGCGTGGGTCGTCTCTCCGCTCCGAACATGGCTCATGCAGTTTCATCAGCAGGTCATAGATATGACGGCCATACCATGAGTCAGGTGAAGGTCGTTCAACACGAAGCAGGATCCACGTGAGCAGATTGGTCCTTATGAGATATATCATTGCCAGCACAAAACCAGCAACATGACGGTGCCACTCAACTAGATGACCACCACTTGGCTATAGCCTTGTTGTGCTTGAACATGAGAGCTTTCCTGCTG
>VSDK01010745.1:440256-476129 GCA_009767595.1 Symbiodinium kawagutii | reverse complement strand
CCTGCTGAAAAGGACCACAACTTAGGCATAGCTGGAGGTATCCCTAGCATGACATGCAGTGATATGTACATGTACAAATTAACATGTACTGTATATATATATATATCTATTTATTTATATATATTTATATATATATATATATATGTATACATGTTTAAACAGTTTTTCCTGTTCATCGCAAAGGACCCTAGAAAACGGCCGCGGTGATGGCAGCACGAAGAACGACCGCCAGGTGCCTGTGTGATCCCTGTGAAGCCCGGGTGAATTCAACCAACGACCTCGCGAAAGGTCAGAACCAGCGAGTTCCAATGGTTGATAGTTGATACTGTAGAGGTGAATATGCTTAGTATGGTTAGTATATGTTGGTATATTTCAGTATATGTTAGTATATGTTAGCATGTGTTAGTATATGTTAGCATATGTTAGTATATGTTAGTATATGTTAGTATGGTCAGCATGCTTCAGTATTACTTAAACACCGGTGAAGGGTGGGCCATGATGTCAACAATGACATTAATATGTACATGTTGATAAGTGAACAAATTGGAGCTATATCAAATTGGATACACCAAATTTGGATGTTGATATACCATTGGTGTTGATATACATGTATCTCAAACCATCCAAATTGGTGTTTCTATTCTTTTACGATGGGAAGGCAGCGGTTTTGGCGGTGACCTCATTTGAGGAATCACTCGATATCTGATTCCATGGTTTAATGAATTGTTCTGGGTAAACATAGCACCAACACAATTTGACTTTTTAGGGAGAGGTGCGATAGCGATATTGACATAATTACGTATCTTTTTTGCTGACAACCCTACCAGCAAGTGGACAAGTATTACGCAGACTTGAACAAACCAACCTGCAGTAACTGTTGTATCCGTAGATAACTAGTACCTATTGTAATATATCGTACTAAAACTCTCGCTTCATCACTACGGTGTAATGTTGGTTTCTGATTAGTGTAACCCCCCCTAAAGTAATGAAAATAGATGAAACCAACAGGTAGATACTAATCAGAAACCAACATTAGGGTTGTTCTACTGGTGGTTACAACTGTAGGTGAACATGAAATCCGACAGCTCCCAGAGGTCCGTGAGCCCCGGAGCCGCCCTAGAGGCCACGGTGCGGGTTGGTGCTGGACACGGAAAGCATGAGATTTTTCGATGGTTTTTCCAAGGTTTTCTACGGTTTTTCTATGGTTTACTATGGTTTTACTATGGTGAATAACCAACAGTAATAGCTGGTTGGTGATTTGATTGACATTTTTTTCATTTTCCCTGTATAGAAAGTAGTAAGTATCAAGAAAGAGTTGGTTGACACATTTTTTCATGGGGGTTGAAACAACCAAGCAGTTTACTGTGGAAAAAAAATGCTTCACATTGCTTGACTATGGGGAGTAACCAACAGTAATAGCTGGTTGGTGGTTTGATTGACTTTTTTCCCCAATATCAACAGGTGGTTTGTGGATTGACACGTGTGATTCACATGATTCATGAGGGTTGAAACCACCACGCAAAACAGCACTTTTTCGCCAACAGGTTTGGTTATGTATAGCCACTGTTGACTAAGCATGGTTGACTACGCTTGACCATGGCCATGGTATGCTTATATATATATATATGTAAAGTTGCTGTACTAGTGGTTCCTTGATCATTCATAATTGTCAACAAGGGATGCAAGTACATGGCTAGTGATATTTATGCGCAGTATATGTTAATGTTTTGATGGGGTTGAAGCTACCCATTGTGGGGCCCTTCAGCTTTTGATGCCAACATGGCGTAGAATGACCAGCAATGTTGGTTGGCACTTAGGCATGGAAAAGAAAGCCTTTTTGTTGTTGATTGTGGTCTCACAATGGTTTATTCATGGACAAGCAATGGTGCATTAATGATTACCGTAACTATCGGGGACAATAAAGCAACAATACGAGGGAATATCAGGATTGATGATGATGATGATGATGATGACGACGACGACTATGATGATGATTGTCCTACAACTCCTACGATGTTTCTCTTGGTCGCTTGTCTTGTCGTGAAGCCGGCTGAGTTTGGGCCATGCTTGGCGAACGAAAACAGGCTCGGACCCGGAGGCAGGCCACACAATCACCCACCAGGCACGAGCTGAAACTGACCTGCCATGGCCATGGTTGGCGCGGTTGGTTGGGCCTGGGTACCCAGAACCTCCCTATCCCATGGTAAAGATTAGGCCTGGAGGCCAGCAGTGATTGGTTTATGATTGCATAGTAGCCATTTCGCTGGTGTTGGTTTCCGACAGCTGGCTTGCATGGAACTGCACTGAGTTTGTGAACTAACCCTGAAAGTTGGATGAAATCCAGAGTCTTGGTTTTTAACATCGTTTGTCTTCACCATTTGGGACCGTTGATTGATTGGCTGACTTTTTTTTTCAGAGGGGGTTGACACCACCAACTAGAGAACAAACTCATCAAGCGTGGTTCCTACTCCGGTGATGAAGCTTGGGAATGTGTCTCCATGTGTCTCCCGTCTTTCGGTATGAATCTCCAACCAACTGGTTGTTGCTTGTTCCCCATCCCCTAGTCATCCATGAAATCATGGTTGATCAAAATGGGTGCTGACTGTGGGTAGCTCAACAGTTGTTGGATCGCAAAGAGGACGGCCCGTGAAAGCCATCATTGCGATCTTATTGGTTACTGTTGGAATGACGGCTTTTGTTGCTGTGCTTAGAATATATATATATATATATTGTTTATTCATGTATATATATATTATTTCATATTTACTTTCATATATATATATATATATATGTATATTTTTATTTTTATTTTTACATATATATATATATCATTTCATTTTTATTTTCATATGTATATATATATTTATTTATTTATTTACTTATATATTTATTTACTTATATATTTGTTTATTTGTTTCATTTATTTATTTATATGTATATGAATTGATGTATATATATATATATATTCAGATATGAATATATAGATATATATATATATTATTTCAGATTTGTTCATATATATTTATTTACACACGTAAAAATATATTTGTATAGTTTCATATTTATATATATATATATGTATATATTCAGACATATATATATATATATTTATTCATTTATATCATCAGTTCTCATACTATGCTGTCATTAGCGCTATCACGTAACTACAATTGTTAACATTCTCGTTGCGTCACTTTGCCCTCACCATGACAAGCTCGCAGCTTTGAATGGAATCCTTGGAGCTTTTCTTGGGGGAGGGGTCAAGATTCTCTATCGAAAACATGATGTTAATATACGGTGCTAGGCTATTCAGGAACTGTGATACTTTGGCAATATTATATAGTGGGTTAAACATGATGATCAACTGTCACGCACTCATCAATGTTAGTATATACACTTATGCTGTTTTTGCCGGTGAATACGTGGGCATTGCCCCAGCTGTGCCTCCTTCGGCGAGCAATGCCAAGTTGGTGGCAGCTGTGGGGTTGACCAGCCGCCGTTGTTTCTTGGTGCCGAGGGTCACAACTGATCTAAGCTCCAAAGTAAAATCAAGTAAAGGTATCTCAGTCGCGTGGGTAGTTCTCGCACCCCAGTCAGGACTAATCATAGTGGGTATCATGAATTCACTATGATCAAATTTGTAATTTGTAAGTATTGTTCACCCAGCAAGACTTAGAAGAACCACGATGTCACCACTATTCTGAGATTGGTATTTGATTACCCACTTTTCACTGGGTCTTTGTGTGTGTTTGTGTGTGGCTCCTTGATTTCTTGAACAACACGGCAGGCCACAATCCCCAATTCATCCTCAAACGTGGCATAACCTGGCCATGCCATGTAGACGCAGTCTCCGTGTTTACTTGCAACTCCGTTTACCACAGAGTTTACCAACACACTCAGCAGGCTGGTCGTTGTCATTCTGCTATATCTTAGCAAGTCAGGCAAATGGCATCACTTTTTACCGGTGGGCCCATCGAACGTTTGGAGAGCCAGAAAGGTGTTTGTGGAGTCATATTAGATTGACAAATCATTGTTTTGCCTCACCCTTGATTCTCTGGATGCACCCATGTACGTAGCTGGTGGAAAGATGTGGAACGAATGCTTTGGCAACTGAAACCAATGTATTTACCATCCAAATCCCCCCGATTGCTCCCCAGAAACCCCCAGGATCGACCCTCACAGGAGCCGGCTTGAGTCGCATTTGAGAAGTCTCAGCAAGCTCCAGGTCAGTCGCAGCGGGAAGTTCAGCTGCTTGCTGCTGAAGCTGGGGTTTGTTGCTGTTGTGATGCTTGCGCTTCTGCTGCTCTCATGAGGTCATAGCAATTGGACAGGACTTGAACATCCCAGAGGTCGGTCCAACCTTAACATCTTGGGCATCATTGAATTCCTTTACGTGGTGTACGCAGCTCAGGTGCATTGAATCAATTTTGCCATGATTGAACAGACTGGATTGAGTAGTTGGGGGATGTCACTTCGTTGTTTTGGCAATGCTTCATTCATGGTAGCTGTGGTAGACACTAGTGACTACCTTGCTCATCAACCATGGTGTATTTGCTCGGGCCCAAAGGCTGAATATTTTAAACGTCCTCTGAAGCACCATTTGTTCTGGCTACACATGTATCACAATCAGAATCCTCCATGATCCAGATACAGATCCCATTGGGGAAAACGATAGTGCTCCATTTCCACTGTGTCTACATACATAAGTATCTACCATGCTGTACCATGCCATACAGCACAGAGGAAATTACGGAAGTACTGCCATTGGATGGAAATTGTTTCAATTTTAGTGGCTCACTTGCTTGTGCCATGATGACATCCTCGTGGCAGACGTGCTATATGAGCAGTGTGGTATGCCCAGCTGTACTCTCTAAAACATTTGTTTTCCATAGACCTCTGCGGACAATCTAGTGACTCTAGTGATACCAAAGTAATCACTATCAAAATCACTAGTTAGACGGAAAAGCCGATGTTGTATCCAATAGCATCACGGCAATGTGATGCTGTCCTGTCGTGCTGGTGATGGGTGTGGGGCCACCGCAGCCATTCTGGCCACGGGAGCGGCGCTTCGTGCTGAGTCATGTGACTTGGAGAGAAGCTGCTGAGTATGAGGCCATGAGCACTGTAAGGTTGCGCACAAGGTGGGAAGGACCATGATATGGTTGATAAATAGATATGAATAGTCAATAATATGAGATACTAACCAACAATACATGGAAAACAATGGTTAATGATAGGAATGAGAATTGACAACCTCTGTGCGGTCACACAACAGAGATCAAAGAACTGCGGTTTCAAATGTGCCAAGCTGAGACTTCCAAGTCTGAACCTTTTTTCGTGAGAATTCCCCGTCAGCTACGCAGATTCCCTACTAAACTCCAGGGTTCCCGCGGTTCTAGGAGCCATTCTGAACCATTATCGACCACTCACCACTACCAATCAACCAATACCAATTCTGAACCGAGCATCATCCATTCCTAACCCTGAATCACACATCATCAACCATCAAATCACCGCTCATTGACCCCTAATCACTCAATATTGACCCTGAATCACCCATGAATCAACCTTGAATCACCATGAAATACTATGAATGAACCAGTATATAACTCAAATATACTCAAATCACCAAATACGAACCAGGAACTCACCCACTATGAACCCATTCACATTGCTTCACCCTGAACTCCCCAGCATCTCTCCTTGTGAGGATGGCATGTGCAGCTTCTCCTTGTGGTGGCTACTGACCTTGCAGCCAGCCACTGGTGATTTGGATTACGTCAGCTGCTTGGCGATCATCATCGGGGTCAAGCGTGGTGGCTTACTTGTGCTGCACATTATGCTCAATCATTGATAGTGGTTTATAGTGGCTAATGATGGTTAGAAAGGATGGTCAATTGATTCATGAGTGATGATAGATGGTTGGTAGATGTTTATACCGTTGATCGATGGTTGATATTTTGTTGATATTGGTCAATCAATTATGAATTTGAAAGATTGGCGGTCATGCATGTAGTCAAAATGGCTGGGTGGATTGGCTGGCTGTTGGTTGCTGGGTTGCTGTGTTGGCTACCGCTTTTGGTTGTATGATGTTGCATGTATTTTGCTTGGGGAACTGTTGGTTCCCTGTTTCCCTGTTCATTTGCTTGGTAGTCTTGCTGGTTGGTGCACGGACGTTGCACTTGAATCTGTGGCAGCTGCTTTCCACCTATGATTGGGTCGGTCTCGGTCTCGACTGCAAGAAAGACAATTCGATTCACCCTGGACAAACATGTGAAGGGAACACAATTAGGACAGCCAAATTAATGCCAGATTGTTGCTGCACGGATAGGACCGCAATCACTGAATTTGCGATGCTCCCTGTTTTTTCAAATCTTTGAATAGATATACATAGATGGTATACAGGGCTCTATTTCAGTATGTTTATTTATTGTGGCTCAGTACGTGGAGGTGATGGTTGCAGTATCATGAGAAATCGTAGAACATCAATGGCACATCATTCGAAACTCATAGGAAGATCATCACAGAAAACATGGGAAATCACTGGAAATCATGTGACTTCGCTGGGGAAAACATGGGACCCTGCTTGGGATGAACCTGGATGAGGCCCTCACATGAGGCCTACCTGGTGGCTGAGGCTACAACTACCAGCTGCCTCAGCAGGACCTGAGTCCCCCAGAGCTGCTCAGCATCTCTGTTCCCAACGGAACGGGCCTAGAGACTTGGATGACAACGGCGTCCCGGCGTCCCCAGGGATGGTGGGTCACTGCTGGTGATGGGGTCGGTGATGGGGTCGGTGATCATGATGACACTCACATTTTAGCAACAAGTTAACAACATGACAAGTCTGCAAGTCTACAAAAAAACTTCCAGGAGAGAATCTACTTACGACTCTAGTAGATTTCATGAAATCCTTCCAAGTAACGCAATGACTCCTTGGTCACTCCGTTGCTGGATGTATGGTCACCTATATAACTAACGACATAGACCCTACGTTACTTTCTGCAACGCATCACCTGACTCCTTCTTCGACGGCTGCCTCCGGGGTGACGTCGTGGTCCAGCTGCTGCGCCGGCTCTGCCTGGCTCAGGCTTTGGACGCCACGTTTCTGGTGGAGTTCAATGAGCTGATCCAACCAGGCGCAGGTGTCATTGAGCTGTCGGCTCAGGGAGATGTTTCTTGGCGGCGATGACCAGCATGACCAGCATGACCAGCATCCAGGGACGGGAGAAATGACGAAGTTGGCTCATGCTGTCTCCATTTCTATCCATTTCTATCCATTTCTCCTTTCTATTCTTTTCTTGTGACTGCTTGGGAAGACCTCAGATTACTTTTGGCGATCTGGAAGTGGGAAATCCACCATGTAACAGCTTGTTGAACTATAAAAACGGCCGATTTTGAGATTAATTAAGTTCGTTTCCCAGAGTCCCACTTACAAAGATACCATAGATCCTGACAGCCAGGTAGTTTTCATGGCTCAATTCCATGGGAGCGCTACTCTCATGATTTCTGTTCCATACCAACATGATTAACAAACCAAGGGCTCTTTATTTCTCAGGGACTGCAAGGATGACGAAGCTGTTGGTTGGCGGTGCTAAATGTCCGTCGTGTTTGGTTCAGGGGTGATGGTAAATTAGGTACCATCCCTGAGGCTACTTCTCCATTGGAGGGCGGATGTTTGCAACACAATTTATCCTCCTGTTCACCTTAGTTTCAAAGGTATGGTCATAACAAAAACCAAAGCAGTTGAGTTGGTGTTTGCTTGAAGTTGTTTTGGTGGTTGCTGCAGCTGATGGTAGTTGTGATGCTGCTGCCTCATTTTCGGGTTGTTGTATTACTTCATGATTCTGGTGGTTGCGGTGCGTTCGGCTCTTCGGTGTTGAATCCATGAGAGGAACCCCTTCGGTGAAGTTGCAATCTTCAAACTGTTCCACTGGGCCTGAGCTGTAGAAGTGACGATTGTGATCAGAGTCCACTGACCACAACGCTATGGCCACAGTATTTGGGATTTGATTTTTGATCTAACAGAACTAATGGTGGATCAGAAAACCCGCACCAGTTTAACCAGAAATAGCCGATGATTCGCCATCAAATCTGGGAGGTTTCTGGTTCGCTGGATCTACCATGATTGATTTGGGTGTTTCTCAAAATAGGGATATCCCTAAATTTGAAACAATCTGTCGTAATCACCATTTTTGATAAAGGTGGTGGATAGCAATTAACCATGATTGACTTGGGTGTTTCTACCATGTGTAGTCATCAACCAACCATTTTTAGGGGTTCCCTACTTTGAGAAACCACCATTTTTATCCATTCCTCATGAGCCTACCCTGCGCTTGGATCACCCAAGGTGCGCTTCCTGCAGTTCGGCTGGGAGGTGGTCTACATCACCACGGGTGCAGCAGGAAATCGTTCCATTTCCATTGAACCCCAACGGAGGTTACGGCCCGCGGAGTCCTACACATTGAAGTTTCATTTTGAAGCTTGGCGAGAAAGTCTTTACTGAATAACTGGATGGCTTATACCCACTAACTTAGCAAGGGATCTATAAGCCACCAATATAAGAATATGTCAATTACTATTTGTTGAATATGTAAATTACTGTTTGTGCGATAAACAAGTAAATTAATGAATAATAAATAAATAAATAAACAAATAAATAAATAAATACATAAATATAATATAAAAGAATAGAAATATACGTCTACACCAAGATGCTTCTCATGGACGTCGATGTTAAGCCTTAGAACCTGACCGCTGTTCCAACTTCCAACAGGAAAGTAGCGCTGCCTGTGAGGACCTGGTCCATGACTTCGCTGGCAATGCCTTGGAGCCTGTGGTTTTTCACTACTTCACCCTGGGGGCTTCGAGCTTGGCAGGAGCTAATGGCGGGGGCACCCTACCGTGGTGAGAAATATAGGAGGCACTGGAGGCATCATGCATGATCACTGATGGCTAGTACATGCAGAATCCATCCTCTGTAGGATGTTGAAGGATCCATATTTTCGTGACTTCCTTGGTGAACTGTGATAGGTTTGATAGGCTTGGGGATGCAGCAACCGACGTGAAACATGGCAATGATTGGCAGTTATCAGTTGGCGATCAGATTATGTCCAGCATGTACAACAGCTCCTTTGGGCATGAGCCTACAAGAATGAGGATCGATATACTGCAAAGTTATGATGCAAAATATGGATATGATATGAGATGATAGTTTCACAGTGGTAAATGGGTTGATGGCTGCCGCTTGTGATACCAGCAAAACGACACATGATTGTTCCCCAAAAACATCCCGACTCCCTCATGCGTTTGTAGCTGTAATCCGACTTGTTGTGAGGATGACATTGCTAGGAAGTCGGAAGAACCGCAAAATGGTGACTTCCTTAGCTGTATACAGAATTAAGGTGATTTGGTAGCGCTCCAGCTTGTGACTGTGGAAACAAGATCCTTCCCATGGTGTTCACACTTAACTTAATGCTAGGGATTAATGTTTGCTTTCGTGAATCATTTGTGAATAGTTAAACTATGTCAACTACCATCTAATAATCTGAATGATAACTACGCTAAGTTATCCCAATGCCAAATGAAACATTATAGCCTTCATTCCTGGGGTTCATATGTGATGATAGTTCATCATGATGGCTAGGACCTCCAAGGCTTCTCATCCGCCAGGACGTTTTGTTGTTTTTGCTCCATACCTGCAGCCTGCAACATCACCAGTCTTGGTGGCCTTTCAAACACACGAGCACGGACTATATGGCTCAACCTCTGACTCCTACGTTGTGCAGATTTGGAACGCCCCGAGCCTGCAGCTGGAGATGGGAAGCCAATGATTCAGGGGCATTCTCCGACCCAAGTCAGTCATTGTTTGGAATCTAAGCATGAATAGTCTGAATAGTGACTCATTGAATAGAAATGAATAGATCGTATATATTCGTATATCACATATGTAGGTGGCTAGCCAAGTTACCACATGCCAAAGAGGCACAATTGTGAACCGTTGAACCATGTGTTGCGGCCTACCAAGGTGGGTTGCGTTCGGTTGCTGTTTTCGAGAGCTTGCTCGGATTCATTCATTGCCTCTTTCATTCATTTTTTTCGTACACTGTCAAATGCATGCTGATCACCCCACACATGAAAAATCGGGCTGGTTTCACCCGTGAGTTTTACGTGGCATGTGTGGCACTTAAGTGGGCCAATATCACTGCACCAAAACAGAGATCAACGCACGTGTTGGAAACCCACGGGGTGCCGTTTTCGTTCAGCTGTTGAGCGAAAAGATGGTTGTGGGTCACGCGTTCATAGGTGTAACAAGTTGTGCAGCATCCTGCTACGAGAAGACCCCCAAGAATAAAGATGTGCCATATCCTTGTATTTTGGCCCAGTTGATTTTTAACTTTTCACTGCGAGTGTATCTCCATAATTGTGGGTTGCATCACTGTCATCAGTTTGTACTTGGTTGTGTTCCCCTCATTATTGTTGCTGCTGTCCCAATGGTTGTTGCGTCACTTTCATATTTGTTCAGATGTTTTTTGACAAGTGGATCAAAATCTTTTGTGCTCTTACGATCGTGGATTGTTGATAGTTGGTCACTTGTTCTGTACAACAAAACTGAACGCTTTTGGGTTGTCCGTCCGCTGTTTGATTTTTTGTAGAGACACTTTGTACGAACGCACTTGGACAACCTGTTTCTGCTAGATTTATGCTTACCATTGATAGCTAGCAGGGTTTTTCCCGAGACACATCGGCCCGGCCGTCTGCTGTTGTGTTGCAAGGATGCCGCTAGCATGTTCGCGCAGACTGCTATGGATCACCCTTTATGCGGTATCTGGTTGTGCAAGTGCGGAGATTCATAGGGTGACCACAGAAGTTGGCGTCCCTGTCTCCAGTAGTTTTTCGGTTTGATATGGGTCTGTCTATAATTGAGGGTAGCAAGCTTTGAATATGGAAACAAAAATGGTTTCTGGTTACCATTGATGAACAATCCCGTCCACCATTGATCATTTCGCTTGAAATGATGAGTCCCAAAATATCGGTTGTTCTACGAAGCACCCTCATTTCGGGACGGTTTTGAACGCTCTGAATGAAAAGGGTGCAATTTTGACTCAGTTGTTTGAGGTGAGGATGTTGTCCATCCACACATTTTGTCCTCCAGTAAAAACTTCTCCATTTTCCAGGAAGCAGGACACTGCGGCAAACTAACCTGGAAATGGAAAATCCATTGTCCATTGTTTATAGATGTTCATAGCTGGTTTATGTACAACAAATGGTGTTACTTTAGCTTCCAAATTAGTTTGCCAGAGGCTATGCAAAAAAACACGCAACTTCATGAGTCAGGTCCATTGCTTATGGGAAGTGCTGACCAGGAACCGCCAATGAGCATTTGAAGACTCGGCAAACCGTCAGGAAATTTCTGCTTTTGCCTCACCTCATGTAGCTTTCAGGAGTCACACTTGGTTTAAGCCGCGGCGATGCAGATCGAATCATTTCGGGGGGAGCTGTTTATTTTGGGGGAAGGAAAATTGATGCCACAATCTGAACAGAAAACTGTTCGCCGCAAGTTTGGCAGGTACACAACTGGGCGCTGGTAATTTGCTGCATTTATCAAACTCGTTGTGTACAGATGATTAGCACTGATGATTGCAGAAGACACACCAATATTTAATTAATGTCTATGACATTTATATATATATATATATAATATGTACAAATTCTTTTGTGTTGACAGATAGACCTTTACATACGCTTGACTATAGATCTTTTTAAGGAATGCCACACATGTTGATCAGATACCCATCCAGTGCATTTTGCTCATATCATCAGTAGGTAATCAGTCACACATACCAGACATACCATATATTTGACAAGCACCATTCTACATGTCACCGACAGTGCAGATTCTGACCATACAGATTTGTTATTTGTCAATCAGCTTCTCATATCCCGGATGCTCCATGTATATCCATGACTGGTATATTTACCAACATTTAGGTCATGATACATATATTAGTTTCTCCAAATAGGAGTCCCCCCACGAAATGGTTGGTACATTGGGCAAAATGATTCCTGATGGATGATTTGGAGGTACCCCTCTGACTTGAGAAACCACCATAGATATGCAGGTAGAACATACCAGCACAGCTCCCCGCAGCATCTGGGTGCCCTGGCGTTCCCTTCAGGCAACGTCCGGGAAATCTCTGAGGGCTTTCCTGCGCCTGCGCGGTGTTACACCACTGCCATGGGCGTGCTGATGTTGGAGCTGCAATCTCCGTTGTAGCTTGGAGCTGAGAATTGATGGACCAAAGGTGTTTTTTCTAAACGAGGGGATCCCTGTGGTAGATGAAGATGGCAGGGCCAAATGCATCAATTCTCGGTGCTTTCCCAGGGTTTCTCTGGGAAATCTATAGGTTTTCTGATGGTTTTCAAATTTCCAGGTTGGTCTACCAAAGGGAACCGGGATATAACAACCACATTACAGAACCCTGAGGTGAGTAGTAACCCTTATCACTGAGTGGTTGGGGCTTTCACGGCTTTCACGATTGCCAGCAATCGTCAACCCATCCCATCATTAGTGGAGGGGTGGTTTACAAGTGATGATCATTGAAATGGAGCATTGGAGGATATTCAAATGCGTTGGAGGCCTTTGAATATCCAAATGAACAAGGTGGGAGGCCCTTCACCTCGCATCATGAACCATCTCCAACCCCTGGAGCAGTCACCACCCCACCTGGTCCGACCTCCCATGGCAGGTATTCCGAGCGCGAATATTCCTTCGTGGTCGATTGGCCCATAGAAGTTGTGGACATCTCCCAGTCCAACGTCACATGGAACTTGATTACGTCAAGAAGCTATGCGCCTTGATTGCCCAGCAGGTCAGTCATCACTAAGGGAACTATAGTGGTCGATATAGTGGCTGATTATGAGTGAGTAAGGGTGATCAATTGTGGTTAGTGATGTTTATGAGTATGAATTCATGATTGTGAACTTGAAGTAATGTTAACATCGCATTGATAAACCCCTCTAATAAAGTACGCCCACTGGCCGGTTTGCAATAATAACCTCCCCCTAAATTAAATACGCCAAAAAAATTGGGGTATATAAAGCCAAATTTGGTGGGAAAAAATGCCGAATGATGCATCAGCTGATTTGTCTTCAGGAAGCACTGGAATCACAGTTCATTGATCAATTTCGCCTTGGTGAGAATCATGAGCTAGTCTCAAACATGTTTTCATGATTGGTGCAAACTGGATATCATGATCATTAAAAGCAACCTTGACCCGAAAAGTCATCACCACGCCTGGCCGAGATCGAAGCAGTACGAATCATCTCCAGTGCGATCTTGTCCTTGTATGGCGAGGCCAGTAGCGAGCATTTAAAAATTGGTAAGTGAAGGCCCCAACAGTTCCTAGACGAGTTTGGTCATGGAATGTTCACCCGGGCACCGGGGAATTGACTCGCATCCTGGTTGGTGCTGTTGGCGCCGCCACCGCTATCTGAGGGTCCAAACGATTTCGTGGAGATCGAATTCTTTGAAGCTGGGTAGCGGTGCTGAGTCGTTTCGGTGGTACAAGGTGGGGCCCCTTAGTTGGCTAAGTTGGCTTATAACCAGGGTAACTACCAGTTATGGTAGATATAACCATAGTTAAATGGCTTATGAATCAACTTATAACTAGGGGGGCCCACCTTGTAGCTGTAGGGATTCGATAGAGGGTCTTCAATGGACATATATGCGGGTGTCCATCGATGGTGGTACCTGCTAAGCACCATTGAAGATTACTGACAATTATCAATCCTCAAAATATGAGCCACTATTGATTGATTTTGACAATTAGGTTTTATTAATTAAGCACGATTGATCAGCAAGGATTCTGGTTCAAGGTTTAACTATCAGCCACGATTGACCAGAGGTAGACTAATAATGATTAGCCAATAATTCGTAGATCAACCATCCGCCACCGAACATAATTTGCCAATGCTACTTTAAATTAGTTCGGTAGATTAACATTAGTGGCCGGATGTAGCCCAATCATAATCATGATCATTCACCAAGATCGATATGCAAATGTTAACCAATAACCATTGGTAGATTGGCAATCTTGAGCTGGCTGTTGGTTGGGAGGGAGCGGTTGGGAGCAAGGGGTATCCAGTGCTATCCCTTTGAAGGAGGGGCGATTCGGAGCTACCAGGAGCGGTGTAACCAAATCGTCCTGATGGTCTGCCGAAATGACCCCGAATCATTTGGTAGACCTTTTCGTGACCAGCTACAAGGTTGGCCCCCTAAACGTTAGCTAAGTTGGCCTATAACTAGGGTAACCAGTTATGGTAGATATAACTACAGTTATATGGCTTATTAATCAACTTATAACCAGGGGGGCCCACCTTGTACACTCATGTTGTAACCAGGTCCAGAGTCAGCGGTGATAGCGTTCAACCCAAGCCGAGTCCAAAGCCCAAAGACTAGCAGGTGCAAATCAGAAGCTCTGGTCTGTCATTACACGATTTATAAGTAACATACTAATGCACATGCAATATCCGATTTGGTGACTCCAAATGTCCTAATGGAACTATCAACATATTGTAACAGTTAATCACAGATATTGAATTTTATCGCTCCTTCATGTGAATGTTTTCCATGCTCGCGGTGGCGATTTCAATCTGGTACCTGGGAATAGGGCAGCTTGGAGTGCTCCAGATGATTGACTACTTGGGGCCTTAGGACTTGAATCTTGACAACCAATGGGGGCCAATCAAATCAAGAATTGTACAAATATGTACTTTCAAAATTTGGCAATGCTCCAGAGATAAGCATCCGCCAAAATCACGTGGTTTTGAAAGCTCGCTTGCTCAGATATTCTCATAGAAGGAAATATTGGTGATTTGATTCAAGTGCGGAGAAACACCTACCAAGAGCAGCAACATGCCTTAAAACTGGTTGGTGGGGTTCGGCATGTTTTATTTTCCCAATAGTTAGGATGACTGGTTCATTAAGCAATTTTTGTTCATAGATGCTGGCAAGCAGTTCACAGCTTGACGGGCGTTTGTTCTGTTTTTGTCACAAGAGATCCAGCGTTCGTATCGTTTTGCATTTCGTCCAAGTTGGGTCTGGGCCTTGCTCCAAGGAGCCTTTCCCACATGATTTTCGTGACTTCTTGTTTGACCTGGATGCATCTGTGTCTTGACCCAGGGGATGAGCAGGTGGTGATGTATATGTCTAGAACATCAAGTGTGGATGGCCGTCCATAAAATATGATTCTGCTCCTTCAACCATGCTCTAATCAAACAACCTGTAGTTTATAACTGGATGTGCCACACTACCCAGCGAAAATGTTTGGTTCCCCCAATCCCAAATCCACAGAGAGGACGAGGAGACAGAATGAGAGGTGTTAATACCGGAGGTGAGCTCAATCATGTACCAATTCCAAATATGTGAGTGATAGACATGTACGTTTAGTTGGAATCCAAAGCTGAACTTGAAAGTTGAAATCCAATGCCAAACTTGAATATGGTTCTAGTTGGTGTGCAGCTGGCAGCACCTATATACCAAATCATGGTGCATACTTGCTCGTGTACACTACCAGTAGCGCAACGAGTATGGTCTTATATATGATTCGATTTCTACACATTCACATGTGCCCATCCATGTCTTGATAGAGACAGACGACGGCCACTATTCCCAGGGGCCCAACACCCTGCCTGCCGCAGGCAGTGATCACTGCCGTGGAAGTGAGCATGGTCAATTCCACAGGGCTCTCGACAGAGGAAAGTCTTCACGAGTTTCTTGGATCGATGGAGGGGGATCTGAGGTGCGTGCCTCAAGACTCTGGTAGTAGTAATTAATAATGATTAGTGCTGGTTAATAATAGTTTGTAGTTCAGTGAATACAGTATATAATGGTTAATGATGGTACCGCTAGACTTAGGTAGTCAATAATAGTAGTTCATAATGGTACCACTATAGTTAGATTGTTCATCATAGTGTTCAATGGCTTTGGTTAACAGTGGTTGATAGTGTTTGACAATGGTCAAGAAGAACCCGTGCGATTTTGGATATGCTTCCAACAATTCTTGATCATCCAAAATCAAGTATACTAATAGAAATCCTAGTGGAATGTAGGCAGTTCGCATGATGTTGGATTACTATTAAAATAGTTCGGATATAGCCTAGGGGAATGTAGGCAGTTCTAGCATGGGTCATTACCAAGTACGGGCAGCGATGGTAGCCGAGATCAAATTGGGTTGGGCACGATATGGTTGGAAAGAGTCCTAGAAGCGGGAATAGAACTGAAATAACACCAAATAGTCCCTTTCGCGCGTGGGCGCTTGTGAACATCCCATCAGTTGTCAAATTTTCTTTTGGTTGCTGGAATGTAAGCCAGGGGCAGGGGCTCTTGGGGTGCACAGCCTGTAAACGAAAACACATGTGTGTGTTTTTGATCCAAAGTGCACAGGCATACAATAATCCTCTCCCCCGTTTACCAAGAATATCCTATTGTGTAATCGTAGAAGGGATTCTTAATGTTACCAAGCAGATGCTCTGATCTGGCCAAAGTAGGAGACACAAATCAGAGCAGGACGGTGAGTGAGCCCTCTGCAGTTTCCTATGAGCACAGGTTCTTATTCCCATTGCAACATAAATAACTCCAATGTCAGCGAGCATCAGACATTCTAGACTATGAGGACTTGTTGTTTGTCACTTTTGCAAATTAAATGATGGTTTCTCAAAATAGGGCAGTCCGGAGTTATCATATTCTTTTTTCATTGATAGAATCAAACCAACAATAGCTTTAGGGGTCCCCGATGGCTTGAGAAACCATCAATTCATTGTCCGTTCCTGATTCTCACAAACCATACCCCAAAATGCTCACGACTCATGATTGTCAGCCATCATTCACCTCGACAAGAACAGCCCTCGCCAAACAATACCATCATTCACATGCCATGATCCACCATGATCCATCATGATCTAGTATTGATCCAGTTTGTGGTTTTAGTTATTTTTATTTCTCCTCGTAGTCATTGACAAATGGTTGGTTGACAAGCATATTTTCGTAGCGGTTCAACCACCAACCAGTTGATCCCCCATGATCCACCATGATCCACCATGATGACCTCTACCAACCATTATTGATTGATCATTGGAAATTGACTAATAGTGATGACCTCACTAACCATTAGTTGATCATGGTTAGAATCTACTAATCAATCCGCCATTGGCAATCAACAGCTTCCAAACGGCAGGTTTGACGTGTCCATCACCCTGGGCACCAACGGCGTTTCGCCCGGGTCGCGCTTGAGATTCATCGCCTTTCCGCTGTTGGGCTGGACCAGTGACTGCGCAAGCGCAGCAGCGGATGCAGATGGTGAAGCAGTGGGGGATAAACTAAACAGATTAATTGTCCCTACCCTTCCAGTTACCATTATAGTAGGTAACCAAGCTTAAAAGACAATGGTAGAAACCAGCTGGTTGCCTACTATAGAGGTAACTGGAAGGGTAGGGTGTGCTTATAGTAGATCTTAATAGTGGTTAATGATGATGAAACAGATTAATTGTGCGTAGTAGATTTTAATAGTGGTTAATAATTGGTGTTTGATTGTTTGGATACAGATCCATTGAGTTAGATAGGAAGCAGTTGGAAAAGAAATCATAAGCAGCTGATCATGGTGGTTAAGAATGGCTCATAGCGTTTGATCGGCGAGTGATTCATGGGTGATGTATCTCTGACCTTGGTCACCCAGCAATAGCTTGTGATTCTTGAACCTTTATCCCCTATGGGGGGTCATCAACATTGGGGGACACAATACGGATATCCTATGAGCATTCCAGCAATGAATCATAGGGTAGAAGCTTGCGTGCTGGGACTTGATGGAAACTGTAAAGATTGTGTGACCAATAAGATGGGTACATCTCCAGGCAGGGGAAGGATCTGGGGTATAAGCTGTGATATATAGACCTACTAGGAATGGAATATCATCTCGGACCACAAGTCTGGGTACTATCCTCTCTCTCTCTCTCTACATATGTAAATGTAATGGGAAGGATCTATTTCACTGCGGAACATTGGTTAGTTCTGTTCAGGAATGATCGTCATCCCCTGGACTGGAAATCCATCAACAATCAATTACCCAATTGTCACCAATTTTCAAAATAGGCTTGCTCTCATCCATTTTTCCTCCAATGCATGAGGAGCTCCATCATAGATGAGCCACTCATTTATGTCAAAAAACAACAGGGCACACCACGTTCAAACCTTGGTCATTGCAGGGATTTTTCCAACTTGCTGGTGGTTGTCATTGGAAGATTTGGAAGTGGCGGCTTCCAACCAACATTTTTCAACCAAGCAATTCGATCAACTGCAAAGCTGTTGAGCACAAGGGGCACTAGGGACATGGGCATCCTGTTGTCAACCCGGGCTGACGCAATGTATTGAGCTCGGGTGACGCAAAGGTAGTACAGATGCACACAAAAACAAGGTAGGCCCCGGACTTAGTTAGATTTGCTTATGAGCCGGATAGCTACAGGACTTGTTGGCCCTCCAATTTGAGGTGACCAGACTGGTCTAGAGTCATGAATGCTAGTAAGTGAAAGCTACATGTAACTACCGGGCGAATGGTAGATAGAACCAGCTTGTTAAGTGGCGAATCTGAACCAACACATATATGCATGCATGAATCATGATATACATACATGACATACTCATACATACACAATGGTATTCCGGGCATACCTAACATACCTATATAGATACTCCTGTACCTGCACAATGTAGGATCAAAAATACATGCCTACATACGGACATGCATACCCTCATACATGCAGATTCTCCCCCATCCTTGCGTTTATTCATGCATAGGTAGAGGTACAGTTTGTGCAGAATCGAGTTATTCCTTGGGCGTACATTTGGACAGCATTGGATGTGTTCAGCCCCAAGTAATCACTGGGTGCCTAAAAGGTATTTAGAAGCCACCAACGAGGCAGCTGTCACCTGAAGCAGGAGTTTGTTGATTCTTTTTCTTTCATAGTGCCACCCACCCAGCCACCCGCATAGGGTGCCAAACAAAGCCTGGCCAGGCGTCATCTTTGGGTGACTGAGGTGATCCTTCAAGTCCAAGGAATGTCAGCATCTCTGAGTCCCTGTGGCTTATGGAAGCGTTCCGCTACTCTGGGCCCTATCGGCAAGCGAAACTCGCTGCGGTGGATTGGTTGGTTGGTTGCTTGGTGGGTGGGTGGGTTGCTTGCTTGCTTGCTTGCTTGCTTGCTTGCTTGCTTGCTTGCTTGCTTGCTTGCTTGCTTGCTTGCTTGGTGGGTTGCTTGGGAGGTGTCCTGCACTGTGCAGATAGCAGTCACATGACCTGGGGCAACGGGAGGCAGATACCTGGTCAGTGGAGGGCGCCTCGTCGCCCAGGAGAGGATGCCTGGGCTTTTTCCCTGGAAGCTTTCCAGGCGAAACGCAATGCGTGTTGATGGACGCTCGCCGTGACACGTGGTGCGGATGCTGTGAGACACGGTTCTGACCTTGGGTAGGTTGGATGATCTCGGAGGATGGCTCACAATTTTGGTATAAGATCCACATATATCAACATGCTGAAGAGCTATTCTGTTTTTTTCCAGTTGATCAGTCAAGGAACTAACGTACCTGGTGATTTCCGAGTTGCGATCTATTGCTTTCATCTACTGCTTCCTTCCGGACGACTCCCCAAAGTTGAGGTGAATGCCCCAACTTCCATCATAGGACAGACGTAGTGGATATACTCCCGTGTCCAGTCCACATGCTACTACTATGGTAGGCATTGTTCCTAGCAACACGTCCCCTAAGTCGATATCATTTTATCTTCCATGCAATCTTTGGGCTGTCAAGCTTGGTTGGTCATGCGCATGCTGTTTGAGAATCATGTTTGCAACTGCATCAATCTGAAGAGTGGATGTGTCATACCCAAATGGTGAACCACCAAATGAAATCAATATCGTGCAAACATCAAAGTCTCAGTGTATTCAAATCATTTTTGGGCGGTTCTTGACTGACTAGTGCCCCACCACGAACGAAAAGTGCCCCATAAGACTCAAGAAATATAGGAAGCCCAGTTGATGATTGGATTTGGTGTCGTGGGTTAATCAACTAGCTAATTTTTTCCAGCACACCCATTTGGTGTTGGCAAGTATCACTGTTTATCAGTGTGCATCCGTCTATATATTTTAGTAACTTTATAAAGATATACACATTCATGCATCTAGACAGAGGAGACAGTGAGAGAGGCAGAGAAACTGCGGTCGATACTGAATATGCGTTCGTCCCGATCCTCCTTTTCTGACAGTATCTATTCACCAACGCTTACATCGCTGGAACAACGGCCTTGATCCGCGACACCCTTACATTTGTATATCAAAACTATCGCTCAACATTTCCCGGCTACTGTGCTTGTACTCACAGCTTCGACCTACATGGTGGTTTCTCAAAATAGGGGTACCCCCAAATCATCGTTTAATAGTCATTGACAGTAATAAACCAACCACTTGAGGTGGTTCCCATGGGTTGTTAAGAAAGCACCTGACACGTGTTCGACCTCGGCTAAGCTCGCGAGTCCCAGGAATACAGCACTGGAGGTCCAGTCCTTGGAGTGCAACTACAGATCCTCGGTCGGCCGTTGCGGTGTGCCGGAAACGTTGAACCGGCGGGCCGGGGGGGCTGGGCGCTCCCGTGGATGGAATGGTATTTGCTGGGTGAGTTGTACACCGTATTCTCTTGGCAGTTTTGCATTTGCCCAAGCTAGATTCTAGGGTGTGAACCAGGTAAGTACCCGAATCTTCCAGAACTTGATTGCTAAAGCTAGATTTAGTTAAAACAGTTCCCTGAAACTAGTCCTTACAAGGTGTCGAGTAGTAGCTCCAATCAGGCTTCAAGCAAAAAGGACTCTTAGTTCAGCTTGGGTTCTTAGGATGAACAACTAACTACGGACTTGCCAGGTCATATGTGGCAGTGGGTCAAAACCCCGTACCCCTGGTTCCGCCATCATTCACCATTGTTTTCCCTATGAAATTGTTGGTTCATATCCCCCATTAGTTGGTCGGTCAATACTGACCCATAGCCATAGCCATATGTCAATGGCTACCTACCACAACTGCAATCCAACTTATGCCTGGCTAGGGAGACACTGGGTGCTAAGGCTGGGGGCTTGTTTGATTCTGGTAGCCTCAAGCAAGCGGGAAAGAACCACAATGATAACATCAACCAGGAGCAACAACTCTTAAGGGATACTCATCCAACAACAATGGTGATGACACTGTAGAAATCATTGTAGGGATGAACATCATCATCATCATCATCATCATCATCATCATCATCATCATCATCATCATCATATCCTATAGTTGCTTATCATCCCCCTTTATTAACTATTGAACAACCATTGGTTGGTTGGTGGGTCATCATCATCAACAACAACCGACCCGCTCCAAGCTTTCAGCGTTCCCAGGATCCCATTGCGCTCCTCGTTGCTGCCGAACCGCGTCTACAGCTTTTCGCTGACGGTGCCTGGCATGGCGGCGCCCGTGCAAGGCGTGGTGCATTGGGATGCCTTCATTCTGCCCCGTCTCAGCAGGGATCCCGTGGCTTGGAGCAGATGATCATCCCAGGATAGGTCAATGGTACAAGGTGGGCCCCCGAAACGTTAGCGATTCGTTGACGAACATAACTAGGCTAACTACCAGTTATGGTATAAATAACTATACTTAAATGACTTATTGATCAACTTATAACCAGGGGAGCCCACCTTGTACCTATCAAAATTGTAACTACCATGAGTGGACTTATACTGTTCATATGTAAATGGCTGGCAAGCATGGTGACAAGCCACGTGCGAACTGGGATCGCAAAACAATGCTGGGTTCAAACCAAACATAGCATTGGGCAGGTCGACATGAGCGTTGCAGTGTTCAAAATGTTTGTTCCTTTCCTCAATGATGATGGGCACCTGTAGGTGTGGTAGTGGGACGGTTCATAGATGGTGTACATGTATACGCATGTTTGTTGCAGAAAAAAAGAAGGAAAAAAAACCTTTTGTACCGATATTATTTGCATGATCATTCCTTTTTACCGTAGCATCAATCAAATTTGATATACCGCTTTCACAACATCCACATATATATATATATATATGTATATTTAGGAAAAACATTGTCAACATTGATAGTATTAATACACACGCGCATACGTCATACATGAATAAAGATATGTAGGCATATGCATCCGCAGACCATGAGTACACACACACATACGTAGAAGCAAACATAACAAAACCTATATTTGTAGATACTGTACATGCATGCAAGCACCCATAGGCACACGTACCTACATACATGCCTGCATCATACGTCCATACATTCAAATATAAGCACTTTTTTGTGTCAATCCTTCCGTTGTTGACACTGATTATCAACTTGCGAGATTTCAATCAAGTGCCAAGAGTGTTGTTATGATACAACTATATACTGGTAGTAATGTTGTTGTCCATTGCAGAACGGAGTGCCCAGGGTGTCATGACATCCTCGCAATGATATAATCTCATCATGGCGCTGGGGCATCTACTTTCTAATTATTCTAATTATATCATCGGGCAATGGAGCTTAGATATCAGAATCCTTTGGGATCCCAAATCGAGGGAAACAAATATCGTGTTGATCACAAACTTAGCTGATTCTTATCAGCAAATTTACCAGACTCCGTCAGCCCGTAGAGCTATTCTGCACTATCATTGTACAAACCACATATGATGGTTTCTCAAAAAAGGGAACCCAAAAATGGTTGGTTTATTACTGTAAATGGATAGAATGGATGATTTGGGAGTACCCCTATTTTGAGAAACCACCCTATATAAAAATATGAATACCTACCAACCAGATTTCCGCGGCATTGCACACTGCTCAACCCTGCTCTGAAGCCAACAGATGCGTTTATACTCATCCCTGGTGACCTCTATTACTCCATGGCTGTGCTGAGTCTTTGGAACAAGATTGACTGGTTTGTTTTTTCAAGCATTTTCTATTTTCCCTAGTAATCATTAACACGTGGTTGGTTGACTAATATTTTTCAGAGGGGTTGAAACCACCAACCAGTTGACGTTTCAAGCAGTTTCAATTTCCAAGCCACTTGTGGAGCAGGTCAGCGTGGTTTCAGAATTCCACAGTTCGCCTTAAGCCAGCCGTTGGTTTTAGTGGTTGATATGAAAAATGACTCCGGTATAACCATATAAGTCACCATGATTCGTGGCTTGAATTTTGAGGCGATCAACTCGCTCAAACATATCGACGACCGAGATATGATCCATGGTAACCACGATAACCCCTATCATATAGCAGAGATATTCATGGATCATGGTTATCATGGCGACAACCATATGGTCATCATGATAACCATGATCCATGAATCATGGTGACCATCGTGCCCTTTGAGCAGCAGCTTCTACTGACATGGGGAACCATCTACCATAACCCACCTCCTGAGGCGAGCTTCTCCAGTGGTCCCGTGATCCGCAGCAATTCGGTGATGCTCGGCAGCCCCGTTGCTTGGCAAAGCGGTGGTCCCAATTGGTGGCTCTGTTGACGGCGCCCTGCAGTACTGGGCTGGACCTGTAGTTGAGCACGATGCACAATATGTGATAATATCAAATGTATACTGGTTCGTGGTTTTGAAGATTTGTTTATATATTTTACTCCATGTTTTCATACAATTAGTTGACTAACATGTTTCAAAAGGGTTGAAACCACCAACCAGTATATATACTTTCTACTATAATGCTATGTAGCAATCGAATGTATGCACTGTATATTAGTGTTTTTTCTAGGGTGATATTGATCTAGTACTAGTTCAGTGCCACTGTTGTCTCAATTGAAAACCAGAGAATACTAGAGGAACTCCCAGTGGAACGTGCAGAATCATTGGAGTGCACACACCCGACAGCAAATATGGAATTGGTAAACAAGCCCTTTGAAGGTGATTTGTATTTGCTTGGCACCGATTTGGAGGTTGCATGTGAGTTGTTCAGGAGGTGCGAAGCTAATCGACTGCCCCATTTTGATTGTTGCCAACCTTCGAAATCAGAGGGCCCTTGTTTTGTTGCCAGACCTTACGACCCCAAATCCCAAATCATGTGAGTCCAAATTTTTGGGTTGGACAGTGGCCCGGTCATCACACTCTTTGATTTTCATTGAAGCCCAGCAACCGACCTTGTCATTGCACCATCAGCGTTGCAGCCCAGAGGGGTGACGGCTGAAGCTGTTGAAGCCATTCTGAGGTGGATGAGCTGCGGAGTTGTTTGTGGTGTTTGTCCTTGGACGTAGTTTCCAGCAGCTATAACTATCCTGCTCCTGTGGGCAGCGTGATTACCACAGTGCTGTTGCAGTTGCAGATGAGCCTTGGGCATGCGGAGGGTGTTACAACTGGCAGTGTTTAGCATGTGGAGGGGATTGTACCCGGGTAAAGGTAGAGCATCCCGATGGTTGCATCTGACAGCTCCTAATTGGATCTCTTTGGCATCCTGTTTTTGAGCTTAATATGTTTGTATCCAGGAGGTTGGGAGAATGAATTTTGAAGGCTTATTTTGCCGAAGGTGTGAATCAGATCATTCGGTTTTCACGGTCATCCACGTGAACTGCTTAGTTTCAAGCATTTTGCATTTCCACCCTTTGATTGATGGCTGCTGTAATCATGGGAAAAGCAACGTTTCGGGGTGCAAAGCCAACAGACCGAAGTTGTGATAACTCTAGTAAGTGGCTGTGCGTCAGTTCACCCCGTACCCCCGGTTCCCGTATCAATAACCATTGTTTCCCTTATCATTGTTGGTCACTATCCACCTCAATTGGTTGGTTGATATTGACCCGCAGCCAAGTCATAGTCACTACTTGAACCCCTTGGACTTGGGCCCCACTTTTCTGAGCTTCGGAACTGCAAGCGAGGAAGGTCTTTGCATATAGAGCTTCAGCCTCTTGGACGGGTTCGGATGTGGATGCCACGGGACGATATGGGGAGGTACAAGTGCTGTGTCAATGTATGAGCCACGCATGCTGTACTCGATCTTTCCCAACATATTGTTGGATTTGTTGCCTTCAGCAAACAACTGCAACTTCATGGAACTAACGGTAGCCGTTGCTGGATGGAACTGCCCTAGGTGACCTTGGAGCTGCTACCGCCTTTGGGGCCCTTGGAATTCTGCGAAGCCGACGGCTTGGGACCGGCGCAGATGGGCGACAGCCGGGCGCTCTGGAGCGCGGACCAAGGCTTCGTGCTGTAGCGAGGCTGAGCAATGCCCGGGGACGAGTGCGGCCAACAGCAACGACATGGCTATGGCAGGGTCAAGCAGTTAACCAAGCAATTTTCTGGGGATAATGGCTAACTAATAATGGTTAACAATGGGGTATATATATAAGTAAGAAGTGTAGGATATATATACCAGCTATAAATGGCGAGCTGGGTCAAGCAGTTGACCAACCAATATTGGAGATAATAAGCAACAATAATGGAGAAACAATGGTTAATGATAGGGGAACCGCGGGTACAGGGTTTTGACATGTTTTGACCCACTGCCACATTTCGATGAACAGCAACCATAGTTCAATCAACAGTTGCTACCATAGTTCAAGAAACAAATTGAAGCAGCTAAATCAACCAAGTTCAATAAACAACGGCAGCCAGAATCAAACTTTAGCAACAGCAGCAAAAAATGATGAACAATCGACAGTCAAGCATCAGCATTCAACACCCACAATGATACTTTTACTGCCTGTGGTCCTGTTACCACTGCCACTGCCACTGCTACTACTACTACTACTACTACTACTCCTGCTGCTACTGCTACTGCTACTGCTACTGCTACTGCTACTGCTACTGCTACTGCTACTACTACTACTACTACTACTATTACTACTACTACTACTACTACTACTACAACTACTAGTGATAGTGATAGTGATAGTGATAGCGATACTAGTGATACTACTACATCCACCAGGCTTCCCAGACAAAGCAGTTTCATTTACGTGAGCATTGAACATGTTTTCTGGGAGCAACCAAAAGAACTACACACACCAATGCAAAAGGACGCACAAACATGTCATACTCGATGAACTGTGGCCACCTAAGTTTCAACACCAGAGGTGATGATTTTGCCAACTAATGGGTCCTCAAGCTCCAAAGCTTTGTGTCTGAATCAACAAAACACTACAAACTCGTGGTCGTTGTTGTCGTTGTTGTTGTGGGTTGTTTATCCAGCACGAAGCTTTATTACACTTGTTTGGAGTCGATCATCATCCCACCAGCACTCTAGACTTCCGAAACTTGAAAGTCATTTGCTGTATATGCCATCCCCTGGCATAGTAGAGGGATAGTTTGCTGCCATTCCACCCTGCTCGCACCCCCAAGCATCCCCTTGGGCTGAGGTATCCACACGTGACTTACCTGACGAGATGTTTGTTGTACAACGGGCCCACAACGGCACCCTTCAGCGCATGGCGTTTGATGGTGGAAGTGGAAGTGGAGGGCGGGAACATTTTGCAGATCGAGACTGGAACGCGTTGAAGGGGCTTTTCGGAGGGGTCCATTTTTTATACCCCAAACCATTACCGGTTGGTGGTTTGGATCATTCTTAATTAATTTTCCCTAGTAACTATAAATAAATTGTTGGTTGACTAATATTTGTTACATGGGTGGAAACCACCAACATCCACCAACCAGATTGTCAAATGATGATTTTCTTCTTACATATCGTCTCTATAGTGAAATCAATCAGATTGGTTGGTGCACCTCTTTTAAACAAATGGTGCTGGCTGTGATTCGTGGGGTCGAAGATCCAACATCTGTCGCATGCAACGTCAGCAATCCGAAGATATTAAATATGACTGTTGAAGGGGGAAAACCCCAAGGCTCCAGGCATAAACCGTGGCTGTGACAAGCACTTGTGAGTGCCAGGCTTGGTATACCTCTAACTCGATATGGATCACATCCATTTCAAGCAATCAACCCGACAGCGCCAGCCAGAAATCAGAGCGTTGCTGTTTTGATGCTGGCACTGGATTTCTTCAGCTAGTTCAGGCACTATTATACCAACACTCCTCATGGGAGTTTGATCGTAGAAATCAGGAAAGTTCCTGTCTCCGTCATTGGCACAGGGCGTGCGGGGTCGATTAGGTAATGGATAGCGAGACAGTCGCTTTGTAGCACGGAACGTGGCCAATGAGCGCTTGACATTTATGGCAATCAACCCTCCATAGAGGAATGTCATTCAAGTGGTGAAGAGGGTGTGCGTGTGTTTGCTCACTACCATGCCCAGACCATTTATGTCCGACTCATCCCCACCTTTGCCTCTCCGCCCCAATCACCTTACTCCGCCATGTCCGCCATTTCATCCTTTCCCACCCCATCCCTTGTTTGTGCGAGTGTCATGAGGGCTGTATCCTATCCGCTATCCCTCAGTGACCACTCATCGGCTACCTGGCGGACTGTTGCTCAAGTGACCTCGCGTCGGCTACCCAAGTGAGCCCGTTGCCAACACAGGGCGTCCCAGCATGAGACGTAGCACCCCTGCAGCAGTTGTTGATGATTCCCCAACACATACAGAAGCCTTGTTTGCTTGCATTTGCTGGCCTGGTTGGTCGTTTTTAAACATTAAATTTCCCCAATATTTCGGGATAGGGCTAGTTGATGATAGTTGTTTGAGCAACTGTACAGCATTCTTGGGGCCCGGCGTTGCCACCAACCAGTTCTTGTTTGTTTCCATGATCCACCTGGCAGCTCCCAAGGATTCCAATGTGACGTCCGGCCAGTACTTTGTTCTTCCCGGGAAAAAGTGCATCCGCTGTATCCTCTACTGGGGATGTGGCAGGTACTGCTGGTGCTGATGATGACACCAGTTTCTTGGCCTACACAGTTGCAGGGGGGAACAGGGCTACAGGGGGTGGGAGGAATGTGGTTCTCCACCATTAGAGGTGCCATTTGAATGTATATTTTTGTTTGTTTTTTTTGCGAGTGTCCAATTGTTGCACGTGTCCTTTCATTTCCATATTTGACCAATGTTCCTCTGATTTGAATGCGGCGACCGGTTGTGTTAGCATTTTATTTCTGGGAGTTATATGTTTCCTCAAGCAAACACAGAGACAATTCACATCAATTCAAGCATCGTTGAATCATTGACCATCATTAGCCATCGTCAACCATCCATCAGTTACCACTATTTACCATGATGAACCATCATAAGCCATAGTACTCGCAAGTCCCTGGACTTCAACATGCATAGCTGCGAGTGGTCCTGATTTCGAGATATATGACAGAGCATTTGTCCAGGAACCAACATGGAAAATATTCTGGTCATGCATTTTTGGGCATAGCCATAGCCTGCAAAGCAAAGATGGCATGCCAGCACATCCTTTTGGAATGTCGTGGACAGTTTGATCAACAGCCTCACCACATCTTATTACTACCATATTTGGTGACACATGGTCCCGGTGCTGTGTCCCAAATTTCGGAGAATCGGGTCCAACTTGCCCCAAAACAGCTGGGCTGTCCTGAGTTCCCCGGTGTTGCTATGAGTTTCCCTGCTTGCTCCTGTCTAGATGGGCTCCCTATGAATGTTGTAGCCTAGATTGCTGCTGTATGCGTATGAGTCATTTTTCCTGCCTTGCACACTGTCGGCCTCTCGAGCACTCCAGCACGCGAATAAATCACTAACAAAATGTCACATCACGGCCTTGTCCCGTGAGTGGTGGGGTCTGGAATTGACTGCAAAGTCGTCAGATCAGAACGGAAGTTCGAACAATTGGAATCAGTGTTTTTCAAAGCGCTTTCGACATTACAGAGGGAAGAAGCAGCGAGGAGAAACCAAGCTCTATGGGGGACAGAAAATGTCAAATGCCCAAAAAATCCAGAAAGACGGCCAAAACCAAAATCTTTACAGACTGTACTTTGCTGAGCGTGACACACTTGGCAGCCCTGCTGCTTCAAAAACAAACAAGCGATAGAGCGAAATTTGGTGACAGCTTTACGAATGGAATCTTTGTCCAGCCAAGACGTGTCACGAGGGTACATAGCACAAAAATCAATCATCACCAGCAGCCAAGGTATCTTGGTACCGGCCCGACTGGACTCGAAAGAAATGGACGCTGATTGAAAGTATCTCACAAATGCATGCGCCAATATGGACCAGCCAACAAATACTAGTTTGATCATTTGGGGATGTTCGCCAGTGGTACCAGGGTATTGACCATCATGCAGAGGGCTTCCGGATGAAGCCAATGATCATTTTTGAGTGGTTTGGGGGCCCTTCCTGTTAACACTTGGTGTCTTCTCAAAATAAGGTCCCAAAAAATGGTTGGTTTACTTCTAATGAATTATCAATTAAGATTGGATGATTTGGGGTGTTTGCTATTCTGAGAAGTTGCGGGAATTCCCGTGGCGCGCCCTTTCCGTGTGAGATTCGCGATGGGTTTTCATTGCTACACTGGACATCTCCGGCGCATCATTGGTACCTCTTCATGCCAACGGGCTTCTCCTCTGGCACCTCGGCAGTCGAAACACAGGATGTGAGGATGGGAGGGATCCGGATTTTTTGGCTTGGGCTTGCTGGTATATCCCCTATTATTGTTGGTTATTATCCCCTATAATTAACCATTAGCCAGCTTGGGCTTTCATTCTGACATGCATCTAGTGGCTAATGATCAATTTTAATGAACCAACAACTAATAATGAAATAATACCATTCATACAACAATGAGAAATTAGCAACTAACCTTGCATGCCCAAGCCGGTGGGGACGACTGCATCCTCGTAGTGGAACCCCCAAAATGGTTGGTCTTTTCCTAGACATGACTTCTAGAAGATGATTTGGGGGTGCCCCTATTTTGGGAAACACCCATTTGGAAGTGTAAAGTGTAAGATGCTTCGGGGAAACTCTGAAATATAAAGCATCCATTTGTTCAAAGTATGTCACAATGAGGGTACAGATTCTACGGGATTTCCATTTCAAGTTTGCCAATCGGCAGGGGCCCAAACCTTTTGTGCATGCTGCGAGATAGAGGTGTTGCTGAAGTGTGCGAATCATTGCGGTGTGGATGCTGGCACGTTTCCTATTGAATGTGAGTTTGGGTCTAAGTGTTTTCCAACAACGAATGCTTCGACTCATCGCAGCATCGCAGGTGATGAAATGTAGATATTTGTAATTATATCAAACTGTATTCATGTATTCATATTCACTAAATTTGCAATTGGATGAATTGCATATTCACAACAAAGATATTCAGGCGCAAATGCTATGCTATAAGTATACCTTTATGTATTCAAATGAAAGTAATTATGTATAGTATTTCATACAAAAGCATAACCAGATGTGACACAACCTACTAAGCACATAAGAATCATGTCCCTAGCAAAATGGCTAAAAGGGTCCAACGACTATGAGTGACAGCCTCAGATGAGCTCAACTCTCCAGATGATGACTGCTTTCAGGGAAGCCAAAGGTTTGGAGGGCCCCAACATCCCTCATGATACCTCATGATCTACCCATTTGATCTGTTCTAAACCCAACCTGGCCTTTGATTTGACGAACATTTTTCATTTTACCAAATGTAAGTATGAACCATTGGTTGGTGGACTTGCGCATCTTTGTCATGACGGAGTGGTGAGCGCCACCAACCAGAGTCGTTGATTGTTATTAGCCTGTATATTATAGTATAGTATATGGTGGTTTCTTAAAATAGGGAACCCCCAAAAATGTTTGGTTTGTTACTGTAAATGGTTGATATTGGGTGATTTGGAGGTACCCTATGCCCTATGACTTGAGAAACACCCATATAGTTAATTAGTCATTTTATGAACCATTCTTCACCATAGGTTGGTCCAAGCACCAGCAAAGGCAAAGGGCCCAGGAGTTGCAACGCCAGGTTTCGAAGGTTTTGGAGCTTGTAGCAACTTCTGGCCCTTTAGCAGCTCCGCTTTGCCTCCCTTGCCCTTCACACAGTGCACTAGCCACGGTGCTGCAGGCAGGGGAGCAGGGGCGGCACCGCGGGTCCTGGGAGCCACCAGTTTGATGGGTCATCGATGATCATGCCGACAGTTCGACGATTTCGGGCAGTTGTGAGATGGTCACCATGGGTACAGGGGCACCCACAGCCATCTTGACACACAGGCGTATCATTTTTTCTTGACAACGGACTGACCTGTTCACTTTTTGAATTGTTTAAAGGCAGGCATCAGGCTTGGACATGACTGGTGACAAGTTTGGGTTTGACTTAAAAGGAAACGTTTGCAACGGATTGAAGATGGAACATTACAAGAGTTTGGAAACAGCAGCTGAGAGCAGAAGCGCTTACAAGTGGAATGCCTACTAGAAGATATCACCGATTAAGAACCACGGATGAACATGGTTTAAGGGAATGTTCATGTAACACTTCACAAGTGAATCGTAAGTGTATTGTTCCTCAATCTCGGTGAGTGTTATTTGTTTTGCAAAGTAATTCAGCATGACTGACTAACCATCATCATCAATCCTTAGCCACCATCAGCCCGCTACAACACAGCTATTTTGAGTAGATCCGCCAGGGCGAGGGTACGGATGTTAGATGGGCACAGTCTTGCGCTGAGAATCTTTGCAGTTTTATTTTCGGTTCATGGGGATGCCCCATTTGCGCATACCTCATGGTACTTGATTGTTTCTCAGCCATATTCAATACACCTCGAAATCTCTCAACAAAAGTAGAATGCACTGAAACCCTATGATCTGGTGTGGTACCATGAATTCACATCAAAATGTCCAAACCGATGCATTTTGACAGGTAGAAAAACCCTATGGGAGACTAGACCTGCCGTTTTTGGGGTGGTACCATGAATTCACATCAAAATGTCCAAACCGATGCATTTTGACAGGTAGAAAAACCCTATGGGAGACTAGACCTGCCGTTTTTGGGGTTTGGAGGGCCCCTGGTACGTTCTGTTCGCCGCTGAGCCGGCAGGACTCAGGATCAGCATCGATTTGACGGAAGAAGGCTTTCAGGCAGATTTCTGCTGGGATAACCATGGCAAGATGATGGTTAAATGATGATTCATGGTGTTTTTTTTGCATCACACATTGGTATCCTGCTGAGTTATTTCACAATTTTGAAATCAGTTCTTGATACTTTCAGCCAACAGAACAGACAAACATTTCTACTGCCAAGAGTACTGGTTGGTTTGAAGTATAGAATTAGTTGCTTGATAACTTGTAGTTACTGCGTGACCACGGTTTTAGACAATTCTGGGGACACTGGCTAGGGTCAAACTTGCTGATCATGGTGAAATGGACGGATTCCAATCATGCACTCATAAGATCTAGATGTAAAGATTGAACGCATGTAACCCCACACTGTCTTTGCTCATGACCCATATGAATTTGGATTGGGGTTAGCTTGTTGATTTGTGGGAAGCTAGAGCCATTTCTAAAATGCTCGGACCTATTTCTAAAATTATCAGAGCTATTTGTAAAATTTTCAGAGCTGTTTCGAGAAATATGTCTGAATATGTTGGCCAATTCTCATACACCATGTTCAAAAGTGAACTGCCTTTGGTAGTTATGGTTGCAACTCAAGGAAAATCGCGTGATTGGCGACCCATAGAAGCGCGCACACACACAGACCCAGGTTCACCAGGTACTTCATGCGTGTTTAATAGGTGCACGGGGCACACCTTAGCACATGGCCAGTTAGTTTGCTTTTATATAACTTTAGTCACTTCAGAAATCGGACTCCCCCAAGGCATTGTTGCCATATCAGTGGCCCAGTGTCATACGACATGATGACTTCTTAAAATAGGGCTACCCCCAAATCATCCTTTATGTTTATCATGCTTAGAAATCGACCATCCATTTTTTTTGGGGTCCCCTATATTTAGAACTCGCTTGGCATGACACATGACCACAGCCGGCATGGCCTGAAGAGGCGAACGAAGCCTATGCTTTCCAAGTTTCGGTGGAAAACCCCAGGACTTGAGCTCACGACGGGTGGCTGGATCACTTGCAAAGGAGAAGCCTTGCGAACAGACATGGTGGTTTCTCAAAATGGGGGGGCCCCAAAAATGGTTGGTTTATTACTATAAATGGCTAATAGTGGATGATTTGGGGGGACCCCTATGGCTTGAGAAAACCCCACATAGAGGATAGCAACTTGCCCACAGACATAGATTTCGGAAACGCAAGTTTTATAGATGTACTAGATGCAGTTGACAAAACACAAAGTGCAGGACTGCAAACTTGGAAGACATGTTTCGTATCAACCACGCCGCCCAGATCCACCTAGTATTTGTACTGCGCCACCTTGCCAAGAATTACAACGCATGAACAACGGGAGAAACCTCTATCGACTACCGAAGGAAAGGATTCTTATCCATGATTGAATTCTTTGATCTCCTGGTGCTTTGGAGTCCACTCAGCTTGATTTTAGAAATACATGCAAAACGTGATCTTTTGTTTGTGGCTGTTTTGGCTTTGATCCCAAGTAATCCATCAGATTCACCCACCAAAGTTTAGCTATAAGCGTAACCTTCAAGTTCAACAAAACTAGTCATACGGATGATATTGAACAATAATACAGATGAATTCCAACTACAACTAAGTATAATACTGGAAATCCAGCCACAAGCCTAGGAATATCTAGGAATTTTCAGGTACCAGAAGGTGGTTTCTCAAAATGAAGGTACCCCTCAATCATCCTTGTTTAATCCATTTATAGCAATAAACCAAGCAATTTGGGGGTCCCCTATGGCTTGAGAAACCACCAGATAGATGCATAGGTTCATCATGGTGGCAAGGTTAGCCAACACTCGCAGCCGCCCCGATGCCTTGCTGCTGGCGCAGGACCTTTCCTAGCGAAAACCGCTTCACCATGATGTCCCTCAGCGCTGGGCTGGGGATGGAGGAACGTTTGCGAAGCTCCAATGTGGTGGTTTCTCAAAATAGGGGACCCCAAGAAATGGTTGGTTTATTACTGTAAATGACTAGCAATAGAGATTTAGATTGATTTAGGGGTACCCCTATTTTGAGAAACACCCATGTATCGGCTGTTGCATATACATTTGCAAGTCATACTCTCAAATTTATACATGCACACTGGATTATGTACACTTCTGCAGGGGCGTGGAACTGAAACCCGAAAAACCTCCAAGATTTGCTATAGGCAAACATTCTTAGCACAGGGTGATTAACCTAACTGAGCCTAGCACCTTGATAAGCATACATGTGTTTTTCTTCCGAATGAACCACTGCTGTTTGCACTTTCCGCCGTGTGGACTTGCTTTGACCCAGGTTCATGTGGATACTGTTTTGTTGATATGTTTTTTGTTATTCCTGTACTTGTTTTCTTTGTTTTGCCTGTGCGTTTCTGTTTGATTCTTGGCAACAGTCATCGCATGCGACAGGTGAGCAGCACTATATATCCGCTATTAGTTTGCTATTAGCCAAGATTGATCATTACCAACAACTTGTTAAGCATTGTTGCCACACTCTTATTTGATCAATTAATCAAATCAATACCTAACATCAGCTACCCTTCACCAACCATTTTTCGGAATAGTCATCACCATCTATCAATCAACCAAACCATTGTTGGCCATGGCTTTCCACAACTTGTCAGCATTATCAGCCAAAACATCACCATGAATTACCAACTATCCGTCAGTATCAATCATGTATCAGCCACGTATCAACCATGTCTAAATCATGTATCAACCATGTATCAATCATTTATGCACCATGTATCAACCTTGAAGCAGCCCATTAGATAACCAGTAGCACCATCATTGATTGACCATTATGTGTTAACGTTAGCCATCATTACCATTATAAGCATGAGCTTAAGCTTCCTCACCATCATTAACCATTAAATGTGTCACCATGAAATTATAAGCGTGAGCTTAACCATTGTCACTATCATCAACTATTAGATGGTCATTCAACCATCATTCATTATCACCATTAGCTATCCATAATGGTCAACTATTAGATGGTCAACCATTCATCAACCATTAACATAGTCATTATCACACTCAAATTATAACCAACCATTACTTCACCAGCATTATTATTAGATGGTCATTCGTTATCACCATTTGTAAACTCGTTCATCAACCATCAAATGGTCATCATCAACTATTAGATGGTCATTATCATTATCACCATTAGTTAACCATTAGTTAATCAACCATTTATCATTATCACCATTTCACCAACCATTTGTTAACCATCAAATTATAACCAACCATTAGTTAACCAACCATTAGTTCACCATGAATAAACTTAACCAACACAGTGACTTAACCAACCATTAGTTAACCAACCAATTAGTTAACCAACCATTAGTTGTAACCAGCCATTAGTCAACCAACCAATGAGTTAACCAACCAATTAGTTAACCAACCATTAGTTATAATCAGCCATTAGTTAACCAACCAATTAGTTAACCAACCATTAGTTATAATCAGCCATTAGTTAACCAACCAATTAGTTAACCAACCAATTAGTTAACCAACCATTAGTTATAATCAGCCATTAGTTAACCAACCAATTAGTTAACCAACCATTAGTTATAATCAGCCATTAGTCAACCAACCAATTAGTTAACCAACCAATTAGTTAACCAACCAGTAGTTATAATCAGCCATTAGTTAATCAACCAATTAGTTAACCAACCAATTAGTTAACCAACCATTATTATAATCAGCCATTAGTTAACCAACCAATTAGTTAACCAACCATTAGTTATAATCAGCCATTAGTTAACCAACCATTAGTTATAATCAGCCATTAGTTAACCAACCAATTAGTTAACCAACCAATTAGTTAACCAACCATTAGTTATAATCAGCCATTAGTTAA
>VSDK01010745.1:421849-433812 GCA_009767595.1 Symbiodinium kawagutii | reverse complement strand
ATTAGTTAACCAACCAATTAGTTAACCAAGCATTAGTTATAATCAGCCATTAGTTAACCAACCAATTAGTTAACCAAGCATTAGTTTTAATCAGCCATTAGTTAACCAACCAATTAGTTAACCAACCATTAGTTATAATCAGCCATTAGTTAACCAACCAATTAGTTAACCAAATTCATTATCACCATTTGCTAACCATTAGTTAACCAAGCATTTGTTAAGCATCAAATTATAACCAACCATTATATAGTTAATCAACCAATTAGTTAACCAAACAATAGTTATAACCTTACATGATCACAGTTACTTCACCAACCATCACAGGTCAGTGCCATCACCGTGGGCGGCCAGGCTGGTGGATGACCATCAGCTCCCTGTGGCGCAGATGGAAGACGTCAGCTCGGTGCTCAGCTCGGTGACGGCGGCCATGAGGCCCAACGAGGTCCAGGAGATCTACGACGCATGGCGTGCATGGCGTGGCGGTGCACCAGGGGGGTGGTTGCCGGTGCTTTAAGGATGGCTTAGGGTGGTGAGTAGTGGTGGTTGGTGGTGGCTGGTGGGTGGTTGGTGGTGGTTGGTGGTGGTTGATGGTGGTTGATGGGTGGTTGCTGGTTGATAATTGATGTTCATGATGGTAAATGGTGGTTGATGATGGCTGCAGAAGGGCAATTAGTAATGGTTGCAGTAAACACATGTGAATCATGGCTGTTCATGCTCAATGAATGGTGAGTGGCTTTAGTGGTGAGTAGTGCTGGTTGAATTGTAGTGAATAAGCTTTTGTTGGCTATGGTCAATAGCTCCAGGTAATTGTTCATCTTCAATGATAAGGGACACTCATCTCATGGTTTAAGATGAAGTGTCATGAACATGTCTTCATGAACTTGACAAGGGAATTTGTGACACAGCAGGATAGCACACACTCACTATGGCTCATTTGTTTACAACATAGCCAATTATCGGGGGTGGTTGATAGCAACCACCAACAACAGCAGCAACAACAACAGGAAAGCCGAAAAAAAGAAACACAACAACAACCGACAACGATAACAAACAACAACACGAAGAACAAGAAAAATGGCAACAATAACAACAGCAAGAAAAAGAACAACAATCACAATCAGCAATCAACGACCAAACGCCAACAGTCAGAACAACAGCAACAGCAACAACAGCAGCAACAACTACAACAAAAACAGCAACAGCAACAGCAACAGCAAGAACAACAACAGCAGCAACAACAGCAGCAACAACAACATGTGTGTTTCTTCAAAAAAAGAATGGTCAGCTCCCCTATGAATTGGTCATCTAGGGGATAGTGGCTCGGAGTATCCCTATGGAAATATCCACATAATCATGCTGCAAGACAATTTCACACAGTGAGGTCTGGATTCTCAGCTGTTCATGTCATCATGGATTTCAGCACTGCTTTGTTGTTTCCCTTGAAGCTGTTTGAGTTTGGGTGTTGTCCTGTCCGTTATGATCTTGAGGTTGAGTATCACTGTTTTAGTTTTTGTTTACACGCACTTTCAATGAATGATGTTATAGCTAGTCTTATTTTCTGAGTGATTCGATGCGATTTATTTGGGATGACTGATAATGGAACATTTCAGAAGTACTGCTAGACCAGCAACCTTCGGAATGCCTCAGTAATAACATGGTACTATACTTGACAATGGTTGGTATAAGTATATAAGTATTCTCGATAAGGGTACTATAACATAGCTTGTGTCCACTACTGCTTGCGAACAGTGGTCAATACAGTGGGGAACATAGAGCAAACATATAGCAACATCAAATCCACTGGATAGCAGCTACTGATGATTGTTTTGTTTTTTGGGCAATCCTGTCAACGGTGACCAATGGTTCATAACGGGTGTAATAATGATGAACAATGACTGGTGAAGATGCTTGATGATCATAGTTATACTGACCGGCTGCAAGTGGTTGAGTTGATAGTGGGCCATGGTAAGTGCCAGTCAGAAAGGCTACCAAATATCAGGAAGCATTACCCATTGCAACACTCCCCGCAATTATCCACAAATGTTGGTTTTTAAGCCAGTGATTGGTTTGTGCTGCTGTTTTAGGAGACACCTCGGAGACACCCATTTATCAATAGCAATTCCCACAGTGGCTTTTGCAACATGCCCATTTTTCAAGGTAACGACACTTGAAACCAACCGTTTATGTCATGGCGATTCGGTGATTCCCCATCCTGCAATCGCAGACCCATACCTTCCCATCCCAAGATCTCCGTGGCGTGTTTCATGCTTCTCTTAGGATACATCTTTTCGATTGTACGATGCTTGGTGAGACGAGACGGGGTCCTGGGACCTGGCGATGAGTTTTTAGCTGTGAGCTTGAGGCATGCTGTGAAGTTGTGCATGGGCATTCCTAGCTAAAAGTTGAGCGGAAAACTTGGTGAAAATTGTAATATGGCTGGATATGAACGCATATTTCTTGAAAAAACAACTGATACCAGTGGATACCAGTGGTGGGAACAGTGTTTAAGCAAGCGTCGAAACAATCCGGCCCATGCCGAAGACCAACGCCCCACTGATAGCAAATGTTCGGGAGCTCTCAAGTTCCCAAAGCATATCAACTTGAAACCTGTCCCCAGCGAAAGAAAAAGTGATTTCTGAAGGATTCATGACAAATGACGATAATATGGTCACTATGGTTATTTGATGATTTCGATTGGTTAATTGTTGGATTGATGCAGCTGGATATTCATGGGTCATGGAACCACCAGACTCGTATGCTGTTCATGTTAGGATGCTGCCCAGCTTCAAGTAGGTAATGTGACATTGTTAATCTTAGAACCCAAACAAACATACTGACATACATAGATTCATAGATGATCATGATTATGCAGATAGACCTTCTGTTGATGATCTACGTTCAAGGTAGAGTTTGAACCGACTCTGCAATTTGATTTGTACACTGGGAGGTGGAAGCCTTTGCAGGTCTACAGATACGATTGGCACGTAGTGAAATATCATGCAACGTGCTATTGGTTGCGACCAACAATGGCGCATGCATGTTGGTTGGTGCAATGTTGAAATACAATTTTCAATCGAATATGAATGTGGTGGAGGAGCATTCCACCAAATGAATGTTAAGTTGCCTGGCGGGCATGATGTAGAAGCTTGCTCATCAAGGACTGTAAACCAACCTTTTCTGTATACGTCACACTTAGGTGCTAGATATGAGGACATTGCGCTACTATCTCACTGCTAAAAAAAGGCTCACTCCATTTAGCAAGTCAAGACCAGAACACTTTCGCGAACATGCTAGATAAATATCTAGATGTCTATTCGAGCCCTTGGGACTTGGGAGGTTGAGCATGAAATAAGCCATCTCCCTCCCTCTGACGATTGGATCACAACAATGTCATGACACACGGTACGGGGTCTTGAAGGCCGTGGCGCCTGAGGAGAAGCGGATCTTCATCCATGGCATTTTGCCGGAAGAGACCACGGCGGGCCGAAGCAGCAACGTCCAAGTGGAGTGGCAAGCCTCAACGGTGGAGGGCCCCTGGGGGAGCTCATGGTGACCATCCCAATCTGGCGAGCTGGGTCGAGCAGTTAACCAGCCAATTTCATGGGGGTAAGTTCACCAACAAAACTATAGGGAAACCAATGGTTAATGATGTGAACCAGGGGTACAGGGTTTTGACCCATAGCCATCTGGCATCAGTCAGGTGTCTTTCAACCACTTCTCTGGTGGATCCACTGGTAGATCCCCCCGGTTTTTTCAGGGTGACCGGCTAACAACTCCGATGGTGGCTTATGGTTCTCTCCACGCGGTGTCTCAGAGGAGGGGAGCCCGACCTTGGAGGTGGATCAGAATCAGAACCTTCCTGTTAAAGGAGACAAAACAAGTTGGATCCACCTGCCTTTTGCTGGAAGCTTCATCAAGCCTTTCAGCTGAAAACCAGTTGGTGGTTTGATCAAGATGTGGTCGTTGGTCGTTTGTTGGTGCTTTGATGAAAAATTTTTTTGTCAAGACTTGTGATTTCGGGATGGTTGGTTGAACTTGAAGTCTATTTGGTCGGGTCATACAGGCAAGGAAAAAATATTCTTTGAGGGGGGGGAAACCCTGCCGAATTGCGGGGAGTCCAAAACCCCTTATTTTGAGAAACTACCATATTTTTCATATCGGGGTTCAACCTCAAACCAGAAAATAGTCCGGTGCAGGTGGTTGATACCGAGTAGAGCATGTGACTAATCATCATTGAAGGATCCAACCAACTTCGCTGACTTAACTTGGATCTATTCAAATCTAGACCCATTCAAATGGGTGTTTCTCAAAATGGACTTCCACAAGAGTTGAATTACTTTGATTTACTATTGCCAATGCTTCATAAACTGCATGGATGATTTGGGGGTAGCCAAACTTTGAGAAACCACTATATGAGCTCATGTCAGGTTTAGTGGATCACTTGCATTGGGACTTGCACCAGGTTTAACCTTAACTGCGTTTACCCAATCCAGAAAAGCTTAATTCACAAACTGGATTCGTACTTTGCAACTAGATCAATAAGTCCATTCCATGTTCACCATTGCTTTCCGGCTCAAGGGGGTGCACCACGACTGAGATCACAGCATGACACAGGAGCAAAGGTTGGGGGCAGAGCACCCCAGATTGGGCAGATTTGGTGGTTTCTCCAAATAAGGGAACCCTCAAAATGTGTGGTTTATATTAGTTTATTACTAGAAATTGTTAAAAAACTGGATGATTTGGGGGCACGTCCATTTTGAGAAACACCAGGATATCGTGGTATACCTTCAGATTGCGCATAGATGAGGGAGCCTCCGACAAAAAACAATGGTGCAATCTCCACTAGTCACCAAATCGAGTATAGCCCAGATGTGTTTGTTGTTCACAAGTTGTCGTTCAACTATCCATCAAAAGGCGAGAACGGGATGACCCCCAGTCAAGACTAGGGTCAGGCAACCTGGTCACAGCTAGTACGTTTTGTTTTCTGTTTGTTTGTTCACGTATGTGTGCCCACACAGCATTTTTCGGGTACTTCACTCGGACACAGCCACGAGCAATTCCTTTGAACTGGAACTAGCTAGGACATTGCATGGCGGATGCTTCGTTTTCAGAGTCTGTCGCACGGTTCCGCCTCAGTATTCAACTGGAAGCCACATATCGCGCGTTGCAGGGCAATTGGGGGAAACAGGCGCACAGAATTTGTCGGGTTTATGGCAATGGGTGTTGTTCGAGGAGGAGGAGGAGGAGGAGGATGAGTTGCATGTGTATTGTTTGGGGGGTTATTAACCATGTCATATGGTGGCATACTTGGGTGTATCACGGTGAAGACAAAACGTACTCCCTGAAAAATGCGAAGCGAAGATACCTCGTTTGACGTACTCAAACAAAAGCTTGCCTGTACAGTCAATGATCGTTGCTCAAAGTTATCTCCCCTGCAAAAGAGGCTGGCCATATACACAATAGCCTGACCAATGATCTAAAGCCATGATCATTGTAGGGAAATTGCCATCAGCTGTGGGCAGCCTGTTGACAGATCATGATAGATCCGATTTACATCGACTGTATTTCTATGCGTTGTGATGTGCTCATAAAGATCCATTCCTTTGGGTGTCCTTTCCACACAAGGTGGGCGACATTGGGAGGTTCAGGTGACCGTGGTAAACCTGTTGAAATAGGTGCGTTGTGATGGGTTCCCGGGACCTCCAATGCCTCGCTGCAGTTGGCTGTTTGGGCATGTACCTTTTTCGAGATCCTGGCGCTGCCGGTGATTTGTGGAATTCATTTGGCCGATTCGCCGGAGATCAACGGAACTTTTTTTTTTGGATGGGTTTGTCCATAAATGGTGGTACCCCTTAACCAACCAATAGTATATCCAGTAATGATAATAGTAACAGGGAAACAACCAGTTTTGGGGGCATTTACAGCATTTATGGACAAAACCATTTGTCAATCCATTTGCTTTGCGTTCAATTTGATGATTTGATAGGCCAAATTGAACTTTTTTTGGCAGGTTGAAACCAGGGAATGTTCATGTTTTGCTTTGATGCTTTGTTTGATTTTAATTCCAATCCATCTGCCGATGATTGATCAGAATTGTGTTTGGTAGGTTGGTCCATTTATGAAGCAACCCAGGTCACAACTCCCTACATCACCATGGCCACGCTGCTGGTGATGTTCCTGCTCTCTTGCGGACGAGCTCGACGAGCTCGGGGCTCCGTGTTGGATCCGTTGAAGTGGCCGGTGCATCTGCTGCGCCCCAAAGATCATTCCAGGTTCGGTCTCGCAGAGCCTCAAAGGGTTGCGCGGTCCTTGGAGCGCTGGGAGTTCGTTCGGTGTATCCAGGGTCCCGGGGACAGGAGCTGGTCAACCAAATGGTGGACATCCTGTTGAGCTGTGGGGTCGTCATGACTTGCCCCAAGGCGCAGGAGTTGTTCATGATCAAATCTGATCACAACTTGGGATTGCAAGAAGTACATGTCATACAGTACAAGGGTACTTCAGCCTGGTGATGGTAGATCCATGTTCACATCTCCAAACAAGCAAATTCCGTGGATTCTACAATGGATTCCTCATAGCTGGTGATATGGTGGTTTCTCAAAATAGGGGTACCCCCAGATCATCCATTTTTAACCATTTATAGTAGTAAACCAAGCATATTTGGGGGTTCCCTATTTTGAGAAACACCCATATAGCACAAAGGGTCACACACATTGACTTCCCAATCCCAACCCCCGGTTCAACCTGACGGACTGAAGAGTACTGAAGTACTTGTGAAAAAACACAAAATGGCACAGGCGAACCTTGTGACCCATTGGTCTACAGGTAAAACATCAGGAAACCTGCTGTTTTTGTTGTGGTACCCTACCCTTCCAGTTACCATTATAGTAGGTAACCAACCCCAAATGACAATGGTGGAAACCAGCTGGTTACCTACTATAGAGGTAACTGGAAGGGTAGGGGTACATAAGCCCTTTCCAGGAGATGTTCCGGAATCAAATCATATGAATGTTGGCAAACCTGAGGAATTCAAGCTTGAACTGAATTCAGCTGGTCGATTGATAGTTCCACCAGTGTGAACCCATGTGAGTCTGTAATTAGATGAACCCAACCGGCCAATAATTTCTCGACGACGTAGCCTTCATGACCAACTCCTCACGAATCACCAGCGCGCAGCATGACTTAGCTCAGCTCGGGATCACCATCAGCTGCGTCACCAGCTCATGGCTGGTGGGGCTGGGCTGTAGATTGCAGCTCGACCTTGGTTTTTTCAAGCCTTCCTTCTCCCTACCTGCAACCAGTTACCGAGCCATAGTAGGTAACCAAGCCTAAAAAGCAGCCTGGTAGAAACCAGAACTGGTTACCTACGATTTCGAGGCAACTGGAAGGGTAAGGTATGCTAATACCATGGAACACCTGGCAATGGTCCTACCGGAATGGCAAGCGATCAGAAGTTGTTTTTCACATCAACAGCATCAGTTGCCCAGGCTTCCACGGTGTTTTCGTTGACCTCCTTGTTTCTTCGCTTGAGCTTTTCTGCAGCTTTTGCATACATTTTGATGCTTGATCTGTGATTTCAGCGTCTGCGTGGCCAGCCTGGTGCTGGCTTGTATCATGAAGCTATGCTGGCTTGTATCATAAGCACCCATACACACGTACCATATATGCAATAGATTTTTTCTGCACATGTATTCGACATGTGTGCGTTTGTGCTTGTTTCGACTTCGACACAGTGATGTACCTTTTCAACTTGCTTGCCAGTTGAACAGCGATACAAAAAGGATACTCCTCACTTTCAGCTGTCAGCCAACAGCAACGGCAGCGAGTGGAAGTCACAGATCATCGATCCACCCGAAAAAGTGTGACCGATCCATGTCCCAGGATGGAATTCCTCCTGCACTTCGATCCTAACGGGTGCACCACGGAGATGTGGCATGGCATCGACACGTCGCGCTATCAGTCGACCATCGCCCAATGCCAAGCCGAAACTCCATCAGGCGGTGGTTCAACATCTTCAGATGTTGGTTCATGGCGGACCTGGGCTTGGATGATCAGTTCAGTAGCTGGTGAGCGACCATAGTTCCCAACTACCATTTTTGCGGGTTTTGCCCTTTATACAATTTACTCATGTCTTCCAACTACCATTGTTGCGGGTTTTGCCACTAAATCCAATGTATTCATGTCTTCCAACTACCATTTTTGTGGGTTTTACCAGTTTATACCATGTATATCCATCAATAAATATCTTCTAACATTTCTAACCACCTGTTTCCCCAATTTAGGGCCACTGTCCTGCAGCTTCTGTCATAACGCGGCCATCGCCAACTTGGATTGGTGACCCATGTCGATACTGTCGAACTGGATGGACTCTTCAACTGTCGTGGTTTCTCAAACCATAGGGGATCCCAAAAATGCTCGGTTTACTGTTAATGATTATATGACTGGATGATTGTGGGGCACGCCTATTCTCTGAGAAAGACCCAACTGGATTTTGCAGTATGATTAGAAGTTCCCACTCTTTTGGGTTTACCCACAGCACGAACAAAGCTGGTTTGTCAATCCAAGCTTCACATTGGCAGCAGCCAACAAATAGAGCGCGTGGTGACAAAGTAAAGCTGGACAACGTTGAACAACTCGCCCGCTCGGTGCTCAGCCTGCCCATCACAAAAAAACAGCAGCCCCGCAGAGGTGATGTTCAAATAGATATAAGATGATAAATGATGATGGTGATGATGGTGATGGTGATGGTGATGGTGATGATGATGATGATGATGATGCCAGTTGATTACGTCATTTGTTATTGTTGTAGGTGATGCAATCCCAGGTCCACAAACCTTCATTAGTTTTTGCTAGTGTTCACTTCTCAAACCAAATCGTTCTCCCACATTCAGAATCACACATCCGCTAAAGTGTGAACCAATGACATGTTGCTTGGTGGTTTTCAACACCCTTGTTTTCCCAGCTGTAATGATTTGGGATGGTTGGTTGATTAACAAGCATATGGTGGTTTCTCATAATTGTGGGCTCAAAACCATGATGATTTATTACCACAAACAGTTGGTATGGGATGATTTTGGGCATATTTGATAAACAACCACATATTAATATGTTTGGTGGTGGGGCCACCATCGCAACCAGCGTTGAATGCCTTGAACACATTTCACGGCTCCGCTCTTCTCCACCTGGGACATGCGCAATGGTCTCACGCGATGGCAGGCTCCGAGTGTCAAGATTTTCTGGGCTTTGATGCACGTTGCAATGATGAGACGAAGTGGGCCAAGAAGTTGCGTCGACAAGCTCGCAATAGAGTGGGATTGCCCTGTAAGAGTGGGACCAACGCTTCCTACGACAGCGGGAGCATCGCAAAATTCGTGAAGTGGTTGGAATCTGACTGGTTTGACAACGAGTATTGCGAGTTGTCGAATGGAACTCAGATCGAGTGTTATTCCTTCACAGAGCCTTTTGCGATCCTTTTCTGCACAAGCAAAAGTTCTCTCTAGTCGTTTTTTCATGGAATCAGACTATATTATAATTAGACCTGCTATGTGTAAAATCATCGGCTTTCATGAGCACCAAAGATTTATCGTACAGTGCCTCCCAGGCAAGCATCCCCACTGAATAAAGTTGCTGGTCGTTACTTTCAAGCTACCAATGGTTCTGAGCTGTTGTGAACCGCCATGATGAACCATGATCCAGCATGATCCACCCTTAAGGTTGTACCCTGGAGCCAGGCTTCTGTGGACAGAAAGGCAACTGAGCCTTGATCGAGTTTGCCCATCCTGGCCTCTCGAATCCTTCAACTACACCTACTATTGCCCCTTGGCTTTTGCATCCAGAGCTGAATGATTCTGAGTTTCGAATTTCGGCGGTGGTAGCAGTCTTCATTCTTTGTTTTGCCACCATGGTCATGTATCATGTATCATTCATTGCATTTCTGGAAGTACCAGATACATGCAAGTGCCTACTGCAGGCTTATGTAGATGAACAGCGTCAAACTCCTAAGAGCCTTTCACTTTCCTTTATTGGCAGGTTTTTGCATGAAATCATGCCAAGACCTGATTGAATCATGGCGACTATGCGTGCAATTGACATTTGATGAATCAGCAGTGTAGCTGTTTTCCCCTCTACAAGTACTGTAGGTTCTTTTTGACGCTGGTCAGATAGATTCGATAATCCTTTTCTCATCTTTTCAGACATGAGGTACCCTGAAATTCAACCAGCCTGTTCCCTCCCATTGAAGATTCTTCTTTGTCATGGGTCAAGATGTTCAATTTGGTTTGGTAAAGGCATGGAATCAATGTGGGGGTTGTACAAGCTTTGATGATTTTGATGACCCTCTATTCTTGAGTCGGTACTCTGTACAATGACAATCTTCATACTACCATGTGCCACCACACAGGGACAAACAGGTCATTGGGCCGCCCGCTTGCTGGTTTCAATGCTAACGCCACAACTTTGGGAGAATCATAATCTTTTGACTCGTCATGCAGTTTTGGGAGAATCATAGTATCGACTCATGATGACTGGATGGCTTATACCTACTTAGGGTTTTTAGTGTTTTTGAGATAGGATGGATTTACCATTAATAACCACTAAACATATATTGATAAGCCATTTAACTATAGTTATATCTACTATAACTGGTAGTTACCCTAGTTATGTTCGCCAACAAATCGCTAACGTTTCGGGGGCCCTTGTAGACTCATGAGTCGACTCATGCAATGAACTCTAGATCAGTAACCAGGTGTTCCAGCTCGCAGGATCCATCAGCCGGCTCCAGGATGGAGTTTCATGGTTCTACCCCGGACATTTCGAATCTCCAAGGGACGACTGGTCCCGGCATGGAACCATGAGACATGAAGGGTAGAGCAAAGGTACTGTAAAAAATTGGAGACTTTCGGATTTTGACGAACACTGACATGTTTTCGTTCTACGTTCCTTCTGCAGCCATAGATTTGCGTTTTGCCCTTGATCCTCTTCGTTTCGCAATGTTGATTATGGCATAATCTGAGGAACCAAAATTCCTTTGGGCCCCAGATGCTTAGAACACTCTCGTTCAATCCATCACGAATCATCATCCGTTTCAAGATATAAGACTGCAGATCTTCTATCAAACTACAAAATCTAACCAGTGACCTCTCACGAGTGAAGCTTGTGAAGCACCCAAAGTGGCCGTACCAGGCCGACCCCAGGGGAGACCAGTGCCGTCGTGAGACGGGCTGAGCCCAGGTTATGCTCACATGTTGGAGGCAGCGCTCTGCCGCGACGCCGCTCGTGGCACTGTGATGTTGGAGGCAACCAGCACGTCCCATCTCGGCGGCCCCTGTGAGCCGAAGGCCGGGCAGCATGGCCCGCCATGGCGCCAGTTCCAGCAAGGCCCCCAGCCACTCCGGTGGTTCAGGACTTTTGTGACAGAAATGGCTATGGGTCAATATTAACCAAGCAACTGATGGAGATTTTAACCAACAATAATAGTGGGAAACAATTTTTAGTGATAGGAGAACCAGGGGTACAGGGTTTTGACCCACAGCCAAATGAGCACGCTACTCCTGCAATGGCTCGAAATGAGTATCGCTTCTTCAGGGCTTCGGCGGTTTTCGTGGTCTAGTATTGAATGAATATTTGTTGGCAAAACAAGTAGGGTGATAGTTAGGGTATATAGTTGGTACATGTCAAACAAGCTGTTTGTTGGCTTCATTGCTTGTTTGACATGTACCAACTATATACCCTAACTATCACTAAACAGTTTCCGTCGGATGCAACGATGTCCACCCGCAACAAGGAAGATGGTCGTTGTTTGGTATCCAGTGTGACGCAGCTTTCACCGATGTTTTGGAGCAGTTGCCATCCCGTCCCCCCACTCATAGGGATCATGTGGCCACGGGAAAAAATATCAAGGGTTCATCAGCAACCAGAAAGGCATGTCGTGGTCGTCGTCGTCGTCGTCGTCGTCGTCGTCGTCGTCG
>VSDK01010745.1:403803-418956 GCA_009767595.1 Symbiodinium kawagutii | reverse complement strand
AGGTAGTGTCTAGGTAGTATATAGGTAGCATATAGGTAGTATAAAGGAAGGACTTCGGTAGTAAATAGGTAGTAAGCAGGTAGTTAACAGGTGGCATGTAAGTGGTATATAGGTGGTGTCGCGGTAGCATGTATGTAGCTTATAGGTAGTATAGTATATAGGTGGTATTTAGGTAGTATATAGGTAACATGTAGCTAGTGTAAAGGTAGTAGATAGGCAGTATAAGGGTACTATGCATGTAGTATATAGGTACTATGTAGTGTGGTGGTCTCGGTGTGTATAGATTAAGGTAGTATATGGGTAATACATAGGCACTGTGCAGCGAGTATATCAGTGGCATACAAGCTAATATAGGTATTAAATTAGTCTATATGCAGTACGGCAAGATCCCAAATGTTGCAGATAGTGTGCAAATGGCAGACCCAAACTTCTAAATGCTCCAAATAGTGTACGAATGGGAGGCTAAAGCTTCCAAAGGCTGCAAATAGCATGCAAATGCAAGGCGAAGACTAGTTGGGGACGGGGGAAGGGGGCCCATACCATTGGGGGGGGGGGGCCAGCGAACCGGGAACCGGGAACATATATACCAGCTGTATATGGCTGTCAAGCACTTCAGCAACAAGTTGATGGGGGAATAATAAGCAACCAATTTATAGGAGCGATTGGTCAATATCAACCAACAATACTGTGGGATTGCAATAGTAACCATTAATTTTGAAGGGAATATGATTGAATATGATGGCTTATGATGGTTCACCAGGGGTGCAGGGTGAACTGACCCACAGCCATATCTCAATGAACACATTTCCATTTATTGTTGTGCTCACTGTTGATTCTGAGCCCCCTGTGGGTGGTATTTTTGAGATTGTCCAGAAGTATGGGGCGCATGTTGACTTGGACAGCGACCACGCACACATGTGGCCCTTCTGCTGTACACATGACTAGGCTTTCATGGAACCCAACGATCAACATTATTTGGGCATTCATTGAGCCCAACCATTCGTTTGGAAGTGGGCACACGCTCCTGATTTGGAAGCGGTCTAATTATTCTTTGTGAGCAAGGCCGAAGGTAGGTGACTTGGGAGTACCTCAGCCACGTACCACCATCCATGTGGAAAGTTTACCTTTGCTTCAATAAGTTTGGGACTAGAGCGCACGACCAGAGGTAAATCTGGTGTCTCCACATATTTCTGCCACTGTCAGTCTCGTTTGCAACTAACGATTCCTCAGGTCTGGATCTTTACTGGAACGATCCCACGTACGCAATCCAACTCGTAGTGTGCTTCTTCATGATATTTAGTCCCGTGGTGTCTTGGCGCAGCAAGTGGCTTGCTTTTCACCCCAAACGGATCCAAAAGGGATCTGAGAACAACAAAACACCGAATGGGGAGACCCATGAATGGGCGTGTGTTCCACTTTTAAGTAGCTTTTCCTACACATCATTTTTGGATGGTTCGGAGGGCGCGCTCTTGCATACATAATATCATCGATATGAGGGTTTTGCCATTGACGTTGTAATTATCCAATTTGGAGTGCAGAAGCCAGCCAGCCAAAACCATGCCAGAAGGTATCGGTATACCCAAATCGAAGCCCGTTTTCGGGGTTTTGCGGCGTGCCCATGCTGTTTTTATCACAGCTTCCGATCAGGTAGGTCATTGCGCATAGGTATCTGTAGGCAGTCTTTCAAATCATTGGAAAATTTCAGGATTAGTTTCCAGTTTGAACTGATTCACTGTCTCCTGGTAGGCCGGGTCACCTACGTGGTTACCGAGGCTTCACTACTGGCCTTCGGTATGTTCGCGCTTTGTTTTGGGAATCCTGTGGCAGTACCTCCGAATCTGCAACTTCAGCAGACGGTGCTGGAAGCCGCCAGACGACGAAGCCGAAAGTCAGGGGGGCAGGTTAGAGCCAACAAGAAACATGTCGTTCCGTGGATTTCTGTCATCAATGTATGGACGGGAAGATTATTGGTTGCTCCGCTCACTTGTTTGATAGTTTCAGTTATGTTTAGATCATATGTTCATAGACAGCATGTATGTTCAACCAACGGCTCAACATTTCGGGAACAATGTGAGCATTCCAACAGGTCGTAACCCCTCTATAGATGATTGAAATTCTTAGATGGCTTTTGCAGCACTCCACCGAGGCGCCCCAGTGATACGAAAGCGTCAATGCGATCTAAACTTGTAATTTATCAATGGTCAAACATGCTTAACAACAGATATTAGCAAGGGAATAATAACCCATAGTTGGGGATATACCTGCAATATGATCATGAAATCAAGACTTTTGATGTCCATAAAACGTGCTGGCGGGCCCCTCTGATAGCCTGATTCTGAGAATGAAATATATCCATAATGTTTCAAAGATATGTGAATATGTGTTGATACAATCTGTTGTAAGAGTTCATCATTTTGAACATATATTCCTAGAGGTATATTTGTAAAGTGTGAGCACCACCAAACCAATAGGCGTATGCCACCCATATCAACGTGTACCCCTCGGTATTTCCAGGTCCACCGTTGAGCTCAGGAAGAGATTATCATAGCTGAAGAGCTGCGGACCACTGGTAGCGTCATTCAGCGAACGCCCTTCGCAGTATTGGCTGGCAGCAAGTGTCTCGGTTCGAGATACCGATCCCATGTTGGAGCTACCATATTTAGGTTGCAGGGACATTGTCTGGTAACGGCAAAAGAGAACAATTGCTACTACAAGAGAGCAAATTAGGTGATCTCATCACTTTGAGCAGGTTACCACTCGTCTTTGAGTGGTGGGAGGAATTCTCACTGGTGGCATCCAGCATGGTTTGCTTTCGTGAGATTCGCTTCCAGGATTGAAAGGCACCTGAACCGCGTGGTGATGCTGATAGAGCTGGCTTTCTATGTGGCAGATTTTGTTTTGGACTTTGAGATGCTCTCGTTGCTTGAGCTGGTCGCCACTGGTGGCACAAGTGGATACCCGCCTGTGTAGATCTCAAGAAACAACCCCAGGTATTAGCAAATTAAGTAGCCTAGGATTAAAAAAAGATACACCACATATTGAGGTTGTAAGATATGGATTCACTATTAATGAACTGAATCTGTGGCATTGAGTTGAAGCGAGTCCTCTGGTGGTTTTCATTTGAGCCCTTACGACCTTGCGTGTTTGCCTGTTATGAAGGTGGCCAGTGATTCACCGAGGGTGGATGCACCTCTTCACTATTTTTGAAGGTGAACCAATTGCCCGCGATCAACGGTGGCAAGGACCAACATTGAATGATTAACAAGAACTATTCAGAACTACCAAAAAACACAAGAAACATCATGGTTGATATGTTTCATGGTAGTTGATATCCATCATAATTTTCATGTCTCACCGTTGATGTGTTCACTGAATTCAATACTTGACGGCAACTGATCAAGCGCCTCCTTTGGTTCATCATTCCCAAGAAGACGCTCGTATATTGATCATCCACCCATTGGGCCGGTAATTGAAACATCCGAAAAAGTACGAACGGATCCATTTCAATGTGCAGTGATTTTCTGTTTAAACACCTGACAACTGTTCTGTTTGGTTTGCCCTCCATGAAGCATCTTGTTGACTAGACAGCTTGGACATTGGAAAGATCAGCTGGTAGTTCAGTTTGCTGTGTCGGCCCATTTGATGATGGACAATTTCATGGCTTGTTTGCACCACACCCAGACATATGGCTATGATTGTGTCTCAAAACCGTTGTTTTTGTTGCGGCCTGCCATAGCAACTGGAGAGGTATCTAGGCCATTGTGATCATTGTGGTGCATCAGCATGCTTTACAGGAGCGGCGTCTTCGATGTGCAGCTGGTTAGCGTCCAAGCCCCCCCTCCTTGGCTGCATGAGAAAATCCTAGCCAGGAGTGAGTTCATCACAACTTGGTTTGTTCGATGGTCTAACAAGTACGGCCGTTTGAATACCATCCAATTAGGCTGTGATCTTCAGTTTTTCACAGATATGATATACTTAATTATACCCTATGATTTAAGACTCAGGTTTTGCTCATCATGTAGGAAATATGTGCATAATAGATTTGAGCGAACCAGGTGTTAATAGCTACTCACCACTAACAGCTGAACAAAAGCTACCAACTACTAATGAATTACTCCTGTATACACTACCAGCCTACCACTTACGCAATACTAGGTACTATCTACTGACTAGCAAGTAGCGCCGCCAGTGACTAGCTGCAGTCCTCAACCATCAGCTACAAAGTGCATGCAACTAAACACGAAGTTCGAACGAACTAGCAAATACTGGTACTGACTCCGAACATCTACAAACTACAAGCAAACCACGAGCTACTTACCTACGACAAATAAAACAAGGGCTAACAACTATGACCGCGGCTATGACTACTGCTATATTTGTTTACGACCCTTACTACTGCTACTAGTTACTTGTATACAACTAGTAGCACTAGCATGCACTAACAGCTACTAAGACTACCACTAGTACATTTGCACTACATACTCTACCATCAGTGCTACTACATTCCTCCAGTCAGTGCTACATTGTGCTGCTACCTGTTCTTACGATCTGAACGGGAGCAGCTCTTGCTGATGTCCACAGCTCAGGTTGTATTTTTCTCACGAGCACTACTGGTTTGCCGTTGCCCAAGCCCTGATTCTGAGCCGGAGCATCGTAGATATGTTGCTGCGACCCGCGATCTTCAGACGTTGCATGGTGCACGAAGCTTGGTCCCAAGATACCCGTGCTAAGCCATAGATCGAGCAGTAAAGACACAGAAGTAGCTATGCAGATTCCACCTGTCAAACTCCGGCTTTTCATGGGTGGAACCAGAAAAAAGAAACTGTGCGTTGCACGGCTTAGTTTTGCTGGTAAGAGCATTCAACCGTTTGACTCTTCTGGTCATGAGTGAAATGAGTTGAATGCGTAGAGTGCCCCAACCATTGGGTACTATGGCCGAGCCATCAGGGGCCAGAAAAAATGGGTGACCCCGCTTCCGATGGAAATGAATCAACCAAGATGAACCAAACGAAACATTCCGAAACGGATATAACAAGAGACTCAACTCATCACAAAAGTTGGTACCGGGATTACCTCATCGAACTCAGCACAGAGCTGGTCTGAACACCCATTGGTGGCCAACATTTGAGCGCATTTCATACCGCAAGTTCGGCAAAATGAGTCTGTGGGGACCAATTATATAAGATTTGACCAAGAAGACAGTTGTTGACGTATTGTAATTTGAGGAGAGTAGAGTAACAATCAGACAAGTTTGGTGAATTTGACTTTTACCAGATGCCCCCTTGAACGCCTGACTTGCCCAAGGAAATCATTGATTCTTTTAAGGCCAACTTGCGAACTGATGTGTGTCTTGGTGGAGGTTGGGTGGGCATGTGTAGCAAAATTTAGTTACGGCCACAGATGACTGGATTGATTGGGTGACTTCATATGGGATCAACGACTGGATGACTCTGGCCATCAAGTTGGTAAACCACTACAGTAGCTGTGGGTGAACTGATCGTGATTGCCGGATCGATCCAAATGGTTGAGGAGTCTAATTGCGCAGAGCAGTTGTAAGGAATGTGCTAACTATGCACATTGCAAAGGTATTTTCAGGAACATGCCCACATGATCCACTGGAATCATGCTCAGCAGCATCCTCGCAGAGCAGCAACCTTTCTTGGTATCCCAGAGGTTGGTCAGGCGGTTGTAATTGAGGTTGTTGTGGATGATCATGATATGGCTATGGGTCAATATTAACCAACCAATAATAGGGGATAATAACCAACAAACTATAGGGAAACTAATGGTTAATGATAGGGGAACCAGGGGTACGGGGTTTTGACCCACTGCCATATTGATGAGGACTGGTTGTCAACTTGAGATATGAAATGTCCAGTTTTCCTTCTCAGGACGGCATGATTTCAGTGACTATAATTAACTGTATATGGTTTATTTGTGGCCAGAGTACTGTGTTTATTAGTACCAATATGTTAGGGGGCTGCAAAGAAACTGACCCTATAGGGCTGTCACCTGCGGAGCAGATCCACTTTTGAAGGATTGTTGGCAATCCATATTCCCACCTGGTTCGCTAAAATGGCACAACCTCAAATGTTTGGCTTCCGCCTCATGATGATGTTCAATTTGCTTCGGGATACTGCAATCAATCTATCGATGATGCATTGGTGCACAAATTCTGGAAACACATTCTCCCTCTTTTGCGGTACCAGGCGTAGAATTCCAAGTGTGACAATGGTTTGTATTTTCTACAGGATTGCTCACCATGGTGATTTCATGTTGACTCAGATGTAGCAACAACAAGACTTATGCTGGCCACAAATCAGTGACTATGTTTAACAAATTTGTGTTGTTGGTATTTCCACTTGTTTATTGTAGATCCACTGAAAACAACAAGTAGCGCAACCGTTCGTGCACAGTGAGGCAAACTGGTCCCCCAACTGACATCGAGGTTCTTGACCATGCTGCAGAATGAAAAGACTGGAGAGGCCACATTGTCATTTTTTCTGCAAACCTATGCCTTTTTCTACATGGGAGCCTAGGCTTGGAAACTGAAGGGAATCAAACACCGAGCTTTGGTTTTTGTTCTGATGGTTTCGGTAGTGCTACTAAGCTGCTGGTGCTGTTGCTGTTGCTGTTGCTGGTGCTGTTGCTGTTGCTGTTGCTGTTGCTGTTGTTGTTGTTGTTGTTGTTGTTGTTGTTGTTCTTGCCGTTGTTCTTGCCGTTGTTGTTCTTGCCGTTGTTGTTCTTGTCGTTGTTGTTGTTGTTGTTGTTGTTGTTGTTGTTCTTGCCGTTGTTCTTGCCGTTGTTGTTCTTGCCGTTGTTGTTCTTGTCGTTGTTGTTGTTGTTGTTGTTGTTGTTGTTGTTCTTGCCGTTGTTCTTGCCGTTGTTGTTCTTGCCGTTGTTGTTCTTGTCGTTGTTGTTGTTGTTGTTGTTGTTGTTGTTGTTGTTCTTGCCGTTGTTCTTGCCGTTGTTGTTCTTGCCGTTGTTGTTCTTGCCGTTGTTGTTCTTGTCGTTGTTGTTGTTGTTGTTGTTGTTGTTGTTGTTGTTGTTCTTGTCATTGTTGCTGTTGTTTTTCTTTTTTTAGTTTCATTGTTGCTTGTTGCTGCTTTTTGTTGTTGTGACACGTCGCGACCAAAGCTAGTTTTTGCTGCCTGGAGCCTCTTGCGCAAGTTCTTGAGAAGAAGGGTGGAAGGCATAGCTGATTTGCACCAAAATCACGGAGAAGCATGCTACATCACCCAAACATCCTTTGGACCATAACATGGTTACCCGAGTTGTCAAAGCTCAGAATTTACTACCACTGTAGTTGGTGTTTTTTTTGACAGGGACATCATGCTTAATAGGGTAAACTATGCGGAATCAACGATAATGATAGTTGTTTGGTGGTTGGATTGACATTTTGAATTTTCCCGAGGATGGTTGGTGGCTCCGGGCGGCTGTAAATGCGCGTCAGAATGCGCGCGTTTCTCCCTGGCACGGCGGTTTTATGTCCATTTCGTACTCTCTGTGTGTGGGGGTTCGCAGGGAGGGGTTTGCAGGGGGTGGGGGTGGGGTGAGATGCTCACGTTCACTTGCATTTGAGTCAGGAAGTTGATGCTACATTGGGGATGGGGTGGGGTGAGGTGAGGCACGTCAACAGTTGCTTTCATTTGTGTCATGAAGTTGATGCTACGTTGGAAAAGGGATGGTGATGGGCGGGGTGGGGTGGGGTGGGGTTGGGTGGGGCATGTTAAATATGTTAACGTTTGCTTTGACTTGCGTCATGAAGTTGATGCTACGTTGAAAACTAAGAAGCAACGTTTTACTTTTCAATACTTGTTTTCACTTTTCCATACTTTTCTATACTTTTCAATCCTTTTTTTTTTTGCTTTTTTGTCGATTAGGCAGAAAACAGCAGATAACTAAAAACATGTTATCTGGAAAGTAAAATAAGTATGGAAAAGTATTCAAAAATATCTTCCTTGTTTCTTTAGTGGGGTCTTAAAAATCATCCAGAAAGTTGCCCTTTGATGATTAATCAGGTGAAACGCTGCAAAACTAGTTCTTTTTTCAGCCGCCTGAATCTGCAATTCTCGTCTCACACTACAGCAATCATTTGAGGATGTTTCAGAATAATTCTTATTAGCCATTGGTTATCGCAGTCTGAAATAGCAGGTCACTTACATGGCATCCCAAGAGACCCAGCAAGTCAGAAGCTTGCTGTTCGCCAATATGGACATATGCAGGTCACTATCGCTAAAAGTTGCTGCCGTAGGTTGCACACTGCAGTGAGGAACTGAGCTTCTCGCCTATTGGACTGCGCTTTTCTCTTTGCTTTTGAGCGCAAGAGGCATAGCTCAGGGCTGTTCCTGGGCTGGCTTGGGGCACACCGTGTTGCCTAGGTCCACTCAGGGCGGAATTCGTTACATTAGGCACCGACACATTTGAAGTGTTAGTGTTCCTGGTAAAATGGTATCTCTTAAGTTGTTGAAGGGCTGGTGAGTCATTTGATCAAATCCAGGATTAAAGGAATCTCCAACTAAGAAATTCCCAGAGCTAGAATTACATAGGGCGTTTCAGGATGACCATATACGATATAAGGCTATCATTAATTGAAAACCTTACATACAAGGTGGTGCCCCTAGTTGAAATTGTGCCAAGGCTGGAGCAAGTCTAGGCGTTTGGAAGGGTCATCAGTTTGATTTTTCAGCTACACTGGCGGCACGCAATATCGTTTCTCCATCAAAGTGACGACAAACTCTCTCTCTCTCTCTCTTTTTTTCTCTCTCTCTCTCTCTCTCTCTCTCTCTCTCTCTCCCTCTCTAGCTAAGTAATAATCTTGGTGTTTCTCAAAATAGGTTTACCCCCAAATGTCCTTTTATTCACTAGTTAGTAAGCCAACCATTTTGGGGATACCCATTTTAAGAAACCCCGATTTGATCTTGGCTCGGAAGATCCCAATGTGTGAGCACTGAGCACTAACCATTTCATTTTCAGAAATCTGTATGGACGGGAGTTGCGCACCCACGTGCACATATTTGTTTGCGCCAATGTGCATGTCGCAAATGCTATGTTGACCACATTTTGTTTGTTTTGTGAATTACCTATTCATGATTATGTGAAATCATGATTATTTGATTTGTTTCGTAGCTGAAAAAACATGATTATGTTCTTACAGTCACATAAGTATTTGCAAATATGATCAAATATGCATATGTAATTGTATTTCCAAATATATATATATATGGTTTGTTATATCAATATGTTTGCTATATTTACATGTTTTTGCTCAATCAAAATCAATATCCAAAATTATTTAATTATAGAGATTTGTTTTTTTCTTTGCCATGCATTTACTAAAAGGTTTTATGTTTGTGTTTTCTTACATGTTTTGTGTCGCCTGCCTTCATCAAAGTTTGTCCCTCGCCACCTGCAGCTCAGGTTACATCCATTTCGACCTGGCCGTGGTTCCAGGCCGGACACACGGTATACCCTGGCGCAACGGGGAGATGGCGGTGGTGCCAGTGGTGCCAGTGGACGACAAGAGGGCGGATGCATTGGCGCAAGGCTCGATGACATTGCCTGATGACTGCGGCATCTTGGCGCTTGAGGTTGCAGAGACCGAGTTGGAAAGCTCATGAGCCATCATCAATCATCACCAACTGTCATCAATCACGTCATCAACCATCATCAACCAACATCAACCATCATCAACCATCATTAGCCACTGTTAACCATTGCTAAACGTCATCAACCATCATCAACCATCATCAACCATCATCAATCATCATCAACCATCATCAACCATCACCAACCGTCATCAATCACGTCATCAACCATCATCAACCATCATCAACCAACATCAACCATCATCAATTAACCATCATTAGCCACTGTTAACCAACGCTAACCGTCATCAACCATCATCAACCATCATCAACCATCATCAACCATCATCAATAATCATCAACCAGCATCAATCATCATCAACCATCATCAACCATCATCAACCATCATCAACCATCATCAACCATCATCAACCATCATCAACCATCATCAACCATCATCAACCATCATTAACCGTCATCAACCATCATCAACCATCATTAGATAACCATTATTAACCCTTGTTGGCCGGAACAGTTCTTATGTTTTTGATCCTAACACAGCAACAGGTGGACAGCAATAGGTGAGAGTTCAACGTTTGGTGGCTCAACGAGGCATGAACAATCATAGTAATTAGCTACGCCACCAGCAAGCATACCAAGGCTTTGCAGGGTAAGACAATTAACTAAGCTAAGATTACGTTCCGAGGTCTACGGCTACCAAAGCTGCTATTTGTATATGTTTCATCATGGCTCGAGTTGCGCACAGATCGCAATGAACATGTTATAGATGATGTCCCCTTTGTCTAGTCTAGTCTAAACAGTGTAGGCAAATCCAAGAAAACAACATTGTAGGAACTGAATTTATAGGGCCGCTGTTCTTACTTTGGCAGGGAAATGAATGGTAATATTTTAGTATATTTTAGTTTTGGTGGTTTCAACTTTCCAACTTTTGAGGTGTTCCAAAGTCTAGGTATTTCAATACGCACTGCATATGCATATGTTTTCCTTTTTAAAGACCTGAGGGACGGGGGGGCCATCAAGGGCAGCGCCTTCCCGTTAGCAGAACCCCCAGCTGTTGCACTGCCAGCCTCGACGAAACGAACCAGAGTGAAGTGTACCTTCATGATCTCCAGCGATAACTACCTTGGACAATGATAGACTGGCTGATTAGTCAACCAACCAATCATTTGTTCATGGTTTTAGTTTTTAACATTTTCTATTTGCCTTATTATGAACAAATGATTGGTTGGTTGACCAATATTTTTCATAGGGGGTGAAACCACCAACCAGTAGATGATGATCTCGCTGACCAAGCCTTTCTTCCTGTCGTAACTTTCCCAAATCGTTACTTGAGATCTAAGCCGGTTCCTAAATCCAATGATGATGATGATGATGATGATGATGATGATGATGATGATGATGATGATGATGATGATGATGGTGATGATGGTGATGATGATGATGATGATGATGATGATGATGGTGGTGATGATGATGATGATGATGATGATCAACTTGTTGCAACTTTGCAACATCGTAACAGCATCGATTCTGGCGCCTCTGTTCACCTGCTGTCAGGCATCAATGCACGCGAGCCTGCATCCACCACCGTTTCGCTGCCGCCTGGGTCGACCTCCTTCACAGTGACGGTGGGGTCGACGTCCTTCCCTCCAGATTCTCCCACCCATCGGCCTCCAATGATGCATGGTTTGACATGGTGGGTGGATGTGGTTGGGACATCGTGGTAATATGAGGTAATAATTTTCAAGGGCAAAATTCATCATTGAATATGACTATAGGAGCAACCAGCAGCAATCGTGATTTGACAGTACTGCAACACTTCTATGTGGCGGTTTCTCAAGCAGGGGTATGGTTAATATTTCATGATTTGAGGGTTTCCCGGCTTTAAGAAACCACCATATAGTTCCTATCGTTCTTTCCATTTACAAACAGCAAGAGAGGATGACAAGCTCCACAATGACGGTTTCTGTTTCTAATGGAGAGATAATGATGTAGATATGATGTGCTTTGGTACCGCTGGAAATGTTTAAATGTGACAACGAAGTGCTCAAACAGCTGAATTATTCTTCAATATTTTTGAGACGGTGTCAGATGAACGGTGCGCAAAATCTGCCAGTTCATCATCATTCCTGGCATGTTGGAAATGACGAGCCACATGAACAGTTCATGCCAATTGATATGACCACTGGTATCAGAGCTTGCTTCATTTGTTTGTTTTGGTTGCCCTTTCACTGGTCTTTCCCGAATTCTCCAAGTGTTGAGTTTCACGGCGGGGTGCGTCTTCACCGCCAATGACTCAAGGATGGACTTCACCAATGAATCCACCCCTCGCGTCGAAGAGCATGCCAATGAGCACGACTCGTCACCCTGCGCAAAAGGCACTGTGTGACTTGGCTGCCATATCTTGGACTGGGGCTTGTGGGGTCAGCGATGTCTTGGTTGGTTAGTCTGTTGGTTAAGCATTGTTTGCCATGATCACTATAAACCGTCAATCAATGATTACTTGCTTTCGTGGATGTTGGTTGGTGGGCAGCTTCGCGGAATGTGCCTCCTGTTCAAGATGGAGTGCCACAAGGTGTGCCCTACCTTGTCTCGGTGAAGATGCGCAGGGTGCCAAAGCAGCTTAGCATGATCAGTTTGTCCCTTTTGTTTTTTGTTCATTGATTTGATCTCCAGGACATTTTGAAAATGGGTTGAGAATATCGACAGCCAATATGAACCACCATTAACCATTTCTGTCATTTCTTTTTCATTGAGAGCTGTTTGTTTTTACTTTTCTTGCTGTGGCAGGATGATGGGAAAGAACGGACTTTCCTCAAATTCCAAGGAAGCTAACAATCGGGATGCACCTGCCTTGATTGGCAAAGCAGAGAACATCGTTGTGCCAGAGGAATTCTTCAGTACTTGAGCCGTGTCCTGTACAGCGCCGAACTCTTGAACGCGTCGTGGGTCTGGGTTTAAACCCGTTCTTTTTCCGACCCACTGATGTTATTGTACCCGCACTTGGATGTGCGCCTGGCCTTAGTTTCCTGGATATTACCATGGTAAACAAGACTCTAAGGTAGCTCACAATCTCAATAAGCATTGCTTCATGTCACCAGCTACGAGCAGTGGACGTGGCATATCCAAGTAGCCAACCCGATTGGCGGTTCATCCCCAACGGGACGGCGTCATAAGATGGCCGTCCTTGACGGTGCTTGTCCACCGAAGATCCAGGCAACCTGTGATCGCAGCAAAGCGGTGTCTGCAGGCGGTCTATGGTTGGTGAATGGCCAGTGTTTTGTGGTTGAGAATGGTTGGTGAAGGTTAGTGAGTGGTTGGCGAATGGCTGATGCTGAAGAATGGTTGGTAAATGGTTCAAGGTTCGACAATTTGAAGCAACCGTATCCGTAACCAACACCAACAGGGAATGTCATGATAAATGTCAGATGTTCTTGATGAGACCGCGCTTCCTTGCATGGAGAAGGATATCCGCTGAGTGACTTCGTCAGGATTACATCTATATTATGGACGTCGTTTGAGGTGCACTATGTTTCCATATTTCTATTTTTTTCAGGTGAATTAACGTTACATCTTTGCTATGTTTTGAAATGTCGCATATCGCCCCATACATACCAGTTCCTGGATTCCGCAACCTCAATCAGATGTTTGCCGGAAAGAACATCAGCCTGATGCATAGTTGCCGCAATCGGAGCAAGCCAAGAAATGAATTCTGCGATTCGATGGAGATTCATTGCCGAAGTGCCACAAGGGCTGCTGATAGGAAGGCATTAACTTCGAGGCACCCAGCGATTGCGAGTTGTTCCCTTTGTTGAGGGTCATCATAAAGCACCTGGTCCTGGCAAGACCTTCATGAGCCTTCCAGTGTTGCATGACCCACCTCGAATTTTGGTGGTACTCACTAGGCCTGCTGGTAACGATAGTGATATTTGGCAGGAAAATGTTTTTCCTTTCCAGTCGTTTAGTTCCTCAGGTATTCCTCAGGTACAAAATAGTTTTTACCTGCGAATAAACTTGGTGATAAGCTGATGACATCTTAACGACAAAATGTGGAGCTGCCAGCATATTGATGGTCAATGCCCACGGATGAAATTCATTTCTCCAACACGCGGGCAGCAGAGGTTCACTTTGTCAACGCCCCTGCGGCTGGGAGATGTCTTAGTAGTCACAGCGCCATCGGCTCCTCGGCTGAAAGGTGGGGAGTTCGATACTCATCGGCTCACTTCAGTATTGACTTGTGCTTCTATCCCAAGCCATAATTACGGACCCCAAGTGATGGTTGCATGATTACTGATCATACATGGTCGATATGTTGATATAAAGGATGATAACTGAGGGGTTCACCTTTTTGAGAAACCACCATGAAGAAATTGGCTGACATTGTTTGCGTGGTTTTCGTTTGCATGGCATGTTTTGGCGATGGAACATGGACTTGTTGAAGGCTGCTACTCTGACAATGGTTGGAATCCTTCAAAGGTCAGCCAATCAGTCTGAGATGGTAAAGACTTGTATGATGCGGAACGATCGAGTAGGCAGAGCCATCACTAGCGGATGAGTCACGTTTCCTCAGCCGCCATGATGCTATGGAGTTCTGGCAATGTTTGGCTACGTCTGGCCATATTATAGTGACTCGGGAAAAACTGCATAGCCTACCTTTGTGGAGATCATTGTTTATGCTACCACTGCAGGTTTCTATTCGTATTATCCGAACGGATTGGTGACATGGATGAAGAAAACGTACACAATTGCAGCCGCAAAGCAGCCTATCAGAATTGGAGTATGCAAAGGTGCTTACCAGTGCTAAGAGTGGATGCCTGTTGCCTTGAGACCAGTCTGTTTTGAAGTCCCGTAAATAGCGAAGATTCTGAACGGATCGGTTTACCAAAATGATGCTTTTTGTTTGGTTTTGGTGATGCCCACGATTTTAGGCCTCTCAATCCAATTGACAAGATTTATTTATTTGTTTCATCTTGAGGTGAAGCTGTTGATAATCCCCAAAACCCACCACCACCACCAACAACAACAACAACAGCAACAACAACAACAACAACAACAACACCATCACCAACACCAACACCAACAACATCATCATCAACAGCAACAAACGCAACAGCTACATCATCATCAACAACAACAAAAACAGCAGCAATAACAACAACGATCATCAGCACCCGACATCCAACAACCAGCAACCAACAATTTTTGCGGAAAGTACTGGTTGTTGAGCCAGAGTCACGTTGCCAATTGTTTCCGTATCATTCAAACAAAGTGTTTATCCAATGGTGCGTCACACATTCCTGCGTCTACCCATGATATCCCATGATAAAACTGTTCGCCAGCAATGTAGATTGATCAGAATTGCAAAATCATCAGAAACGAGAACTTAAGATTCCATGTGATGAATATTTGTATACAATACCGGATGGCATTTCCTCTCGAGCATGGCACCTCATCGGGTATCTCCTTCGATTGTACAAAGGCCTTTCGATGGCAGCAACCTGCCACGCTCTATGGCTCCCACGCACCCGCGCGCACCCCCCCCCCC
>VSDK01010745.1:309924-403788 GCA_009767595.1 Symbiodinium kawagutii | reverse complement strand
AGCCGATGGGCTTGACCAGATCAGGAATGGTGATGACCATTGATCCATATATGGAGATTCATAATCAGGTCTACACTAGATCTGTTAAATTATGACCATTGATCCCATCTTTTGAATGTGGATTTCTCATTGACCTGCAAAACTAGGAATGGCCTGGGTGTAGAGCCCACAGAGGAACGGCTGGAAGCTACACCAAATCACCATGTTGCGTCGTTTCCAGAGACTGTCAGCAGTTGGGATCTTTCCAAGTGTTGCGGTAAGGAAACCAGTCGTCGGCCAAGGCTTATGTCTCAACACGGTCAATCTCAGCGTACTATGATTGACCGCGACATTGTTATTCCACCATAGACTATGGTAGCTTTTGGCTACTACGAACACCACAGACCCATCAGCAACAATGTTACCAGCAAGTATCCACTAATTATTTACTTTCCACTATCAACAACTATTCAGTCCTTTTTTGGAACCAACTGTCCACTTGTATTCAACCAGCATGAATCAATGTTTCGCAGTATTGCGCCAAAGCACTGAAACGAGTAGCACGAATGGACCATCATCAACCATTATCCACCACTATTCAATCAATGAGGACCATCATCAATTATTCACCAAATTTTGAACATAACTATTTATCAGTATAGGAAACCGTGAATTATTCCATGGCAGCTGCATGAATTTAACATTTTTTATAGTTATTTAGTCACTATTATCAAGATTATATCATTGATTAATCATTGTTAATGATATTGATTAGTGATGGGCCATCCATTATGTAACCACTATGTATCACTGAAACAATGTTTGTTGGTCCACCTATTTAACAAGCCAATATCAATTATTATCAACCATTGTCAGCTATTACAAACCGTTATATACTTACAACTCAACCATTATAATTATAATGAACCACATGATAGTGGTAAAACATTTCTTAACCACTATTATCAACCATCACTAACCACTGTTGTCAACATTTTATCATTCATTATTGCTGGTGATTGTTGTTTGGTTTTTAACGGCTGGCCAATATTTCTACTATTATCAACCATCAATTATTATCAACATTCCTTGTGGTTAATCAACGGTCTCACCAACAATGGGCGGGTCATCAATTCAGCGAATCAACGTTATAAACCCCATCATTATTCTCTAACCAATGAAATGCAACATTCTTAATCCATTTGTCACTGAATCAACCACTAGTCACCATCATTATACCAGTGATATCAACCAATGCCAACCACTATTGTACCAACGATATATCACTATAATTAACCACCATTGACCATCATTAACCATTGCTGTACCTCTATCATTATTGTTAACCACTACTTACTGCTCCCAAGTAGTAACCCTATGGGAATTCAGTGATAAACCTATCATAGATTAAATACTTATCACTCACTATCATGGGTTAAATACTTATCACTGAATTGCAGCAACCCCACAGCTGAATCCGCTGCTTCCATGGCCGCGAGGTGCCCAGCTTTGCCCCGTGGATGTTGCGCTGCAACGTGGTGGGCAATGCCCTGGCAGGCGAGACACCCGCGCCCCCCGATCCAGCTTGGTATGATTGCTGAGAGTTAAGAACGGATGTGATTGGTAATTGATCACTGGATGAATAGTAATACTGGTTAATGGTTGTTAATAATAGTTGATTGGTACTTGATCGTTGGATCTTACCGATGATCTTTGATAATAATAGTGGTTGATTAATCTATCAAGTGGTTAATTAAGTATAAATCTCGGTTGATTAAGAATGGAGTATTATTGACGTGATGGTTGTTATACCGATGATTATTGTTAATAGCGGCTGATGGTTGGGAATAAAGTCGTTCAGATATTGCTTAAATACCACTATCATTATTGGTAGGCCATGGTTCATAATATAGTGTGTCAATAACGGTTATGATAGTTGACAATGGTTTACATAATATAGTAAACGCACTTATCATTTGTAAAAATGAATATTGGTTGATAATGATGCATATTGTTTGATGGTGGTTCATTACCAAACCCGTGAACGAGGCACAAGGTGCATTTAAGGGATAGTTCCATTGCAATGATCATGACTTGATGAAGCCCCGATGGATGAGATTAGCCCAAGATTAAACAGCCTCATTGGTCGCAACATATCACAACTGTTACCAGCGGTTACAGTAAGCAAACAATTTCATTTGAAGAACCACCACTCTTCGCAGGAAAGACCCAAAAGGGAAATAACTTCCTCATCATTACCATGCGCGGCTGTTGACCATGAGAAACCATCATTGACAATTTTTTAGACCACCATCGAACACTTTTAGGCCATGATTTAAGCACTATTTAAACCCATGAGTCATCCAGGCCATATGAACGATGATCCATCACCCAGGGTGAGTTTTTCCCCCCGAAAAAGCCAGGCCACTGAGCTCCCAGATGGATCCATGTTGTGCCGAGGTGTGACCTACATCTTGGTGGCCGAGATGATCAACCCATCGCCGCAGGATGAGCGATAGCCTTGTGAGGGGTGACCTGAGTATGACCCATAGCCAAGGAGTAGGTTAATTAGATTAATTAACTATGGTTGATTTAACTATGGTTAGGCCACTAGATTAGTCGACCACCTGGCTGAATATTGATAGTAGCAGGTTAGGCGCGAAGAAACAACAAATTGGGTGAATAAACTACTATTGACATCTATTGACCACGTGGCAATCACAGTTTTTGTCCAGTAATAACTAATCATTTCCAGAAATGGCTATGGGTCAAAACCCTGTACCCCTGGTTCCCCATCATTAACCATTGTTTCCCCTATTATTGTTGGTGGAAATTCCCTATGAACGTTGGTTGGTTAATGTTGACCCGTAGCCAAATGATGGGAAAATCTCCAAGAAACCGGTGGTTCTAACAGGGGTTTCCTACAGATGATCCCCCACGATCCCATCACCCAGTGTGGTGTGTGAATCGTGGGGGAACTCCATGGGACTGGGACCTGGGACTTCCGGACCGGAAGGTGAACGATGTCACGGACATGACTGGTTGAGGTCATTGGTTACCCTTAAGTAGGTCGATCATGCTTGATAGTGGTTGAAAATGCAGATTGAGAACCAGCCGTAGTCAGCAAGTCGGAGTATGGGTCACTAACACATATGCCCAAACATGTGTTGATGAACATGCCAACAGTTTCAGGATGCTCTTTTATGTTTGGGACGTGAACAGAAAGTGTATTGACCCACACAGCTGTATTTACTCCCACCATAAGTATGGGAGTCTACCGCCTGGTCGAGGGGAGATATTGATATGCGACAATGTTCACATATAGACCTAGATTTGAAATGAACCCATGCATGCATACATAGGTACATTCATTGACGGGAATCAACTGACATACATAGATGGTCATACCCACACACTGGCATGCAGGGGTACATACATATTCATATACATGTATAATGAAAAGTTACAGTGATAATACATCGTTTCAAAGACTTCGATGTGAATTTCTACATATCTCTGTGCATGGCTCTATATGCGGATCAGTAAACGTAGATGTACAGCTGTTGATTTTAACAAAGATTATACGGTCTGTTTTGTGTGTTTCATGGTTTGCCAAGACATACTAGCAAAATATCAGATGTATGGTTGATTGAAAACTGCAAACCATTCTCGATGGTTCTTTATGGTTCTACATGTTTCGGATCTGCAATGGTGAATAACAGCGGTCATATGGGTTCGCCATGGTTGTTTGTAGTGGTTCAGAACGATCGCTGGCAAATGCTTGCAAGATGTCTGGAGCATAATCTTTGTTTCGGCCAATTGGACTCATCAAAACACCTGTAAGTTCATTGTTACCCTTATATTATACTGGCTGGTTTTATGCAGTTGTGTACTATCATCATTTTATTTCCTTTTCATCACGCACATATTTTGGTCCGGGTTATGACAAGTTTCATGCCATATCACATCATGGTGGCACTGCCAGGGACCATTTGTTCAGGTTCTTACACATGTTGCTTGCGACTTTTTGCTATGTGAGAGCGACGTGATCAAATGTGCCAAGTGGATTAGCAAATTAAACATGTTTTTTTCTCAAAGAGTATGATGAGGAGCTCATGCCATGTTTGCGATTGCCGCCTTACTTGATCCAAGTTGCATTCTCATCATGTTCCACTGAGCTTCAAACTTTGGTTGCCGGGAATTCAATGTGGGTGAATTGGATGCCCCTGACCCATCAAGGTTTCTTGCTGTTCGCTGAAAGGACTGGAAGGGCATCGACCAAGATCTCAACTATTGGCAGTAGCCCATCTCAATTGACGCAGCCGTGGATTGTGGGTAGCCCAAGCCACCCATCTCAGTCCTGGTTAGCTCCTTTGTGAATCATTCTGAAACAGCTTCTTGACATGACCAATATTGACCATCATTTTGTTGTTATCAAGACGGTGGCCATGGCTTTTAAACCACTATCCACCATTATTTATCACAACCATTACGGTTAAGAATGAAGTCCCACTAGCTTATCTTTTCAAGAGCAGAAAAAGCAGCACACATTGATGTGGGAGGGAGGATAAACGGGTACCCCCTTCGACTCAGGAAACTTCTCAACTCAAAACCGAGAAATCATGCCACTTGGCGAGCCAACCTAATCATAGTTGAGAAGCATAGTACGAATTTTGGCGAACCAACATCCCCTTACCAGGCCCCCTATTGGCAAAGGACAATCAACCTAATCGTATAGCGTTCATACAAGTTAGCTCCCAAGAAAGGTGGGCATGTGCCAGTCGCAGGGCTTTTGGCAACCGCGATACTGTTGGGCTCCATTGGATGCTATGATAAAACCATTGCACAGATTTGTTTTATACTGCTCGCCCCTGCTGATGCTTTTTGTTTCTGAATAAGACTGACTTTTCTGGCGGGCAAATCTATATCTAGTGACCATCCCCAAATCATCGATCAGAGAAAAGGCACAAATGACAAGGTTTCCATCAAATTTGGTGCGCCGAAAAAACACATGTTTTTTTCAAGCTTTAGTATCGACATAATTGCCCATTGATAAGCAGTAATTATATCAATTATCACCATTTGTTGGTACCAAACTATGCTTTGCTAATGTTTGCTGTTGGTATGTGGGTGCTGTATATCCCTATACTCTTGCTGTCAAATTCCCAAGTCATGGCGGTGCTCCGGCCAGGTTGGAAAGTCTCTACCAACACACTTCCTTTACTCGTGGCGAGAGTCGGAGAGACACCGGCCTGAAGAAAGGTCCCTGGGATGATGCCTATGGGATGCAGTTTGCTGAGCAAGCACCTTTAGTATGTCAGGTTCAGACTCCTCTTGAGCCCAAGACTGATTCTGTTTCAAGTGCTGAACATAATGTCCTCCAGAGGGTTTTGATGTGCTTTGGGTCCAAACTACTTTCAAAACATACATGTAGCGATGAAAACTTGTGGATGAATGGGGCTGTTGACTGTTGAGATTCGGTGCCATCAGTTGGTTGGGGTGGCTCTTGATAAATTACTAGTGGTGGATGTGGAAAGCAACATGCACCCGTACATAGATCCCAATGTATGTTGATACTTGCTCCCAAAAGCATATCAGACGGGCGGAAGTTTATGCAAGTGTTAAGCCATTTGTGATGGCTTGGACGTTTTGGTAAGCTCCGATTGCAGGTTACGACTTGGTGGGTTTCCTCAAAAACTGCTTGGCGCGGCCCTCCAGTCGACTACGAGGCTTTGAAACTTGGGTTTCTTTGACGCTCCTCGGCGGCACTGAAAAAAGCGGTGGCAGCAGGAAAGAGAAAAAGCCACATGAACTAAGCAAGGAAGGTTGCAAAATTACTCTTTTTTCAGAAACGATATGAAATTGTATATGGATGTGGTGTGTGGTACCATGGCAGTGTGGCAGCATGTCGCTCTCAAGGTAAGTTTATACTGTATAGCGAGCACAAATTGGATGATTCAGGTGGAATTCACACGTTCGCATATTATATAATCACATGTTATTTTTTTGTATGTTTATTTTCTAAGATTACATGATGCACATGACACACACACACACACATATATCATCATGTATTACTTAATTAAAGTGTATTACTGCATAGACTATATAGTAACGATAATAGTAACAGTAATAGTAATGATGATGATAGTACAGATAATGAAAACAACTATAGCAACAATAGTAATGACAACGATATACTTGCAAATCCACAGATTCAGTACACACTTTTGAATGTCATCAGTACGCATGGAGAGCAATTCGTGGCCCGGCAGCTTCGAGTGGCACAGGTTGCAAGTGGCCGAGCCCATGGGTCTTCAATCCTGGCGCCGGCAGGATCGGATTGCGGAAGCTGGTGGCGCTTTCGGGGTGATGTTTCAGGGTTCATACCATGACTTGCCATGTTGCTTAGTTGGTTTCTGTAGATGGATGGCTCTGACTAGAACTTTCAAGAGAGATTGAAGAAGCGCCATACATTTTGCCAAGGTGTATGTGATTGCCGTGCATCATGTATGTACAGTATTGTATGCGACATTCTTTAGAAATGATTCACATGTGTGATTTTTGTTTATCCTATTTGGAAAAAAACGAGCGCCATGCCCCTTTGTTTTCTATGGACATGACTCATGACTGTAAACAACCTCGACAAGCAGCCTGGGCGCTGATGTCTTGTTGGAAACCCTTAATGAGGGACTTCCAGGGTACTAAACTTGCATATGTGAAAGGAAGATCGCTGCCATGTGTGTGTGTGTGCACATCAAGACATAGATGCAAAGCAGTGCTAGTGCATAAGGACGTGCATACACTGGAAGTGCATGCACTAGTAGTGTGAGTATCCAAATCTATATCCATAAACAGAACCAATGAGCAGATTATCTCTTCCTCTCTCTTTTGCTTTATATAAATAATATTTATATATATATATATCTATATATAGCTACATTTATATATATATAATAATAATAAAATCTAATATCAAGATGCCATGTTTCTACTGTGGATATTTTTGTTGGGCAACACGGGTAGCCTTTGCTGCAGACGACTCCTCCATTGGACCCTTGGGTTGAGCCCCAGGATGCTGCAAGGAAGCTGCGCATTTCACTGCCCAACGGGTTTCTGCTGCCAGCAGATGCTGGGCGGCAGGCGTGGCTGCGTGAAGTCATGGTAAACGATTGGTAGTGGCTCATAGTTCATGGTGGATGGTGGCTCTACTATCATCTATTATTTCAGACTGTTTCATTTTTTATAATTTTGTCATATGCAGCAAAACGATGCGGATGGAAGCAACTGTCATAGAGACATGGCCGGGAATATTTCCAGCTTGCTGAGATGTAACACATGCATAGAGCATAGGCGGGTCAATTGGTGATTTGGGTACGATCGGAATGTTTGCAAGTTTCTAGTGCACATGGCCTTCGAAAGCAATACATGATATTATGTACATGAACTTGCATGGCACACGACATGACACCAATTATATGGTTTGAAGATTGGCTATGATGTCATACAGGGTTATAAATTTGGCAAGTCACCCAACACGCTTTGCAAGATACAGTCGGATTGTCAGTCCCATTTTTTTCGGCTGTTCGAACTGTTGTGGGGATGACCGCGAAACAGAGGCACGTACACTGAGTGAACTAGACATGGAATTCGCACAGAAAGGCTAGCTTTGGTGAAATTCTCTACATTTTGGTTGAAGCAGCAGCGTCATTGTGAACAGTCACAGGTACATCAGGGCATGGGGTTGACCGCCAATGTTTGGAACACTTGATTCATTCATCGTTCTTAGGTGCTGATTTTTCAAAATTACGCTTCCCTATGGTTCCCATTTTTAGACCATCATTTTCGGATGGTTTCATGATGTGTGATGAAGAAACTCACATGATTGGATGATTGTGGTCTATAGATGTCTATAGTCTATATTCTCATATTTCATGGAAGCATACATTCCAACACATACAAGTTGGAAGCAGAAGTGGCAAGGAGACTCCAGGATGACATGTAGCATGCTCAGATGACGGATGCGTGGAGCGAGCCATTTTTGCCACTATCTACTGGATGAAATACAGCAGATCAATCGCAACAGAAATGACCCCTTGTTGTAAAATATGCTGGTTGATCATAGACCGGGCTACCAGTTGTTTCTCCCCGATGTTGAACTCAACATCAGCATCCTTGTTAACCATGATCATTGGCCATAGTAGTTGACCGGTAGCATTGTCAGTTCCTGTCACTGTTCACAGGCCACGTTGCGCCCTTAACGGCAACCGAGGAGTCATCCACTTGCGCTGATGTTCTGCAAAGGTGGGCACTAGGGAGATCCTCCTGCATGTTTGAGGGATCAGCAGCTATGATCCCTGCCAACGCGATAGATAGCTATGATGGTCAATAAAAGGATGATAACTGGGGGTTACATAGTTATGATGGATCATATTGGATAATATAGTTACCAATACTGGGGGCTACCAATGATTTATCAATAAAAGGATGATCATTACTATAGATAGTTATGATGGATAATAGTGTTGGGATAGCAATAATAGTGTTGGGATAGCTATGATAGCTATGGATACTATTAGATCATGGGGGGTATACCAGTTTATTGATAATGAAATATAATGAATTCAATAGGGACCACTGGAATAACTATGCATAGATCATTGGGGATACAAAATCTGGCCAGCATTGATGATGATAAGATGAACGGCACTGAGAAGTGGATCAAACTGTTGTTCCATGGCATGACATTCACAGCTGCTGGACTTCCAAGCTTTTCTTCGCTACTTATTTTGTTTGGCTCTGTTCTGTTGACCCTCTGGTGTTGTTTTGGTCCCTATGTTTTGGTCCCAGCTGGTAGTACACTAACCACTGACACCAACAAAATGCCAATGTTTCGCTGGCACCAAGCCTGGATTGACACCAACAACATGCCAATGTTTCGCTGGCAACCTACCAAGCCTGGTTGACCTACCTGGTTCAGCTTCCAGTTGAGATCCCTTCCTTGGCGCCCTCCACCAGGTCGGCAGACCCGGAGAATCCACAGCTCCCAACGCAGCAATTTCCACGGATCTATGGACCCATCCCCCAGCTGCAGCACGTCATCTGCAGTTGGACAGAGGATCTCGAGGCGCAAAGGGCCGTTCCAGGAGTTGCTGGCTGGTGAAACAAGGGTTATAACCAGCTTATAATGGTTATAGTGGTTAATAGTGGCTATAACCAAGGGGATACAGCCTATAATGGGTATAGTGGTTAGTGGTTGATACCTTATTACCCTCTGGTAACATGGCTGGCTGGAAAATCCACCATAAATGGATGATTTCCCAGGGTTTCTCTACAAAATATGGTGATTTTCCATGAGGGTATAACCACGGGGATACAACCTCTTAGTATGGTTACTAGTGGTTAGTGGTTAATAGTGGTTGAACAACTACTAGTTGTGAATAGCGGTTAGGGTCATAACCAGCATAGAATGGTTAATAGTGGTTAGTGATAGGGGAAGCAACAAACTTGTGGTTCAACAACTATGATTGTTGGTGGTTGGATTGACCTATAAACCTGACCTTAGGGCACGGTGTTTCTGCCAGATGCCTTGTGAGATTCCACGGAGGGGGTTTCTTGGCATCCCTGTGCAGTGTGTGAGTGAGGTTGGATTGACCAACGATAGTTTACTGGTTGGTGGTTATAGTCACTGACAATGGTTCGTAATAGAGAATGATAAGCAACAGTAGTGGTTAAACAACTAGTGTGGCTGGTGCTTTGATTGACATGTTGCATATTTTCCCTAGCAATTATCAACACATGGTCGGTTGACTTGCGCATATTTTTCATAGGGGTTGTTCAACCACCGACCAGCTTTGTTCTAAAGGTTTTTCCTTTCGGAAGTTACCAAACATGTGCATTCTTTCGGGGGATGTTGGGTGGTAATCTCAGCTCTGGACAGCCAAGATGGAGAAGATAGTCATGACATGTCAGCTACCGACGTGATGCAGAATTGAGCCACTGACAGCCTGACAGGAACAGCTGTTTCTGGGTGTACCCAAACCTAAATGTTGTAACCCCAGTGATAAACCTGAATGCTTGGGTCTCAAAACCTTTTGGAATATAGCAACGCCATAAACATCTCATGCTTCGCATTCATTTTTCTCCATCAAACAGATCCGAAGTGCACAGGTCTATTCCGTAGGGTCAAAATTCCACACCCGGACTTCTGATCCTGATCCCATGGAACTCCACTGATCGCATGAAACTCCACTGATCACCTATAGAACTCCAAGCAGTTGCTTCACAAGTTGCCTCAGATCCCTTGAAACTGACGAGCTGACGGACCCAGCAGGTCCTGACCGGAGCTCAGGTCTTCGCCATGGAACTTCAACCGGGCTTCGTTCTGTTGCCCAGCGTGGTCTATGCCTTCCGCCTACGCGTGCGGGCGCCCGCGCTGGACCAAGTGCGGCAACGGTTCTGGCAGCTGGAGACGCTCACGGCGCAAGATGCAACTTGGTGGACCTCGGTGGACCACGGGTTGGTGCTGGGGTACTGGTTGGTTCACCGGGATTCAACATGATATAACCATAGTAAAGAACCATGGACGGTGGATGAATGTTGTGTTTAGTTCCCAGTTCGAAGCCCAGAGTAAGCCATTGTTCAAGCATGACTGTTGGTCACCTGCGGATACCTCCTACTTGGATGTGTAGCAAGCTGCTGCGCACATCTTTGGGCAGTTCCCTGGAAGAGCGAAGCCATCATGAAGAGCCCTGTAAGGTGGGTACACCTATGACCAGTTGGTGGTTCCAAGATGATTTGGCTTATTTTCAGCCATACCTTTCTAATTGACCGCATCTTTTGAATGGGCAATTGGTCCCACCAACCAGCTAGACTGGTGGTCAAAAATGAAGGGAAGCTGGAATCATTCAAATTGATTCCGCTTAATATAGACATTATACACAACAGATATATCCGCCTAAGCAAGGAGATGATACAGAACTCAATGCTGACACCATGGACCTCGGAGTGAACATTGGATACAGTTTGTTTGTTGATCTTTTTCACCTCGCCGGCAACATGGGAACTGGAAGCCTGAAACTTGCCAAACCTTATCGAACCAAGAACAGTTGTTGTCAACGCACGAAAAATGTACTGAATTTTGATCGTAAATTTGAAAGGTGTGTTTCTCCAGGGTGGTATTGTGTTTCTTTGTTTCTCTCCAACTACAAGGATAAGTTGAAGTCAATTCCATGTTGGCCAACATTCTCACTCTGAAGTCCAGGCTCTGGCAGAAATTTGGCGGAACGGTTATGGAACTTGCTGCAATCAGGAGCCCCTGCAAGCTCATCATGACTAAGGACGTGACACCGATTTGCTTTTGTTCTTGTGTTGATTTTATTTCCTGCCAGAACGGATATTCAAGAGGTAAGCATCTTTCACTAATTCACAACCATTATCATTAATTGATCATTATTGATGAACATTCATCAACCATCAGAATGCCAGAAATGGACAACCATCATTAATTACAAACAACATTTTGAATTTAACATGTTTAAGTTTAAGTATACTTACATACATTAACAACTAGAATGCCATTTGGTCAATGAATGTTGATGAATAATGAAAACATTAAAGCACTGTGCGATCATCACTATCCCAAACATCATGCACAATTATTCAACAATTATTCAACCATAATGCAACCACTATGTGTTTAAGATGATTCAAATGGTGCCATTATCACTATACCAGAGGTAAATCCAATGGTGATTCACAACTATCACCCATTCGTTATTGTTCACTAATATGCATAAACCACCACAACTGCCGTTGTTTGTTCCCGTTGATTCTTGTTCATGGTTTCCCCAAGTGGGAAAAACATATGTCCTGGTGAAAGAAAAAACACACTCCCTGCTTTGGATATTATCACTTATAACTTACAACCCAGCATCACTTACAAACCACCACAAGCATCATAAACCATCAAAAGCATCATAAACCATCATGCATCATCATGAACCATCACAAATCATCATAAATCATAAATAAATCAGCATTCGCATCCACCGGAGTTACCCTCTGTAAAACTAACCTGGCAATGAAAAATCCACCATTTACTCGTGTTTTCCCAGGGTCTCACTATAAAATATGGTCAAAATCCATTGCCAGGTTAGTTCACTTGAAGGTACCTTCATTAACCATCATCAATCACCATTACAGTAACCATGATTAATTCATATTAATTCCGTAATCATTCACCGGAGGGTACCTTCAATTCCGGTGTCCCTGAAAGCATTGCAATTTTTCCACGTTTCAACATCGGCTGCGAGGTGGTGCGTGAGAGTTGCACCGTGGATCTCTGGGATTCCTCGGCGGTGCTTCCAGACATCCAAGTGCCCCTGGTGTGCCTTGCCCGGTCACAGGGGTGAATGATGTGAAGGTGCAGAGATATATCCAAGATATATTGAGTTGATTTGACTTGAATGTCACCAGATGTCATTGATTAGTATTGGAAGGTGTTTGACTATACTGTGAGTAATTATTGGATGTATTGATATAAAGCTTTATTGAGCAACATAGTAATTACTGCGCGTGAATGCAAAATGCGACGTAAGTGTATCTTTGAAGCAAGCGACAACAGCTTCATTTTGGGAATGTACGTCCATTCACGGGGAATATTGTCGACCCAGGTTGATCATTTCTGTGATTTGCAATTGTAATGCTGTCAACCGGTGCTTTTTGAGGAGAGAGCGGTACATGGGGCTGCGTGGATGCCATGCTGTGATTGCTGAGATGATTGGTACATGTGGAGAGACTCTGATTCTTGAAGACCCAGGGACCTCAGAAATTGTCATGTTTTAGCAGGAAATATGCATATGAGCCAGAGACAAAATTACAGTCAATTGCGTTTAGCTTGAGCGTTACATGGAGACCCCGTTTTGTCAATGTTAGTTGAAAAATGATAGGGGGAGTACTCCAAAACTTTGAAAAGGATAGGGGACGTTCTGGAAAATCTGTGAATACACCTCAAGCAAATACTTTTGACGCTGCCTCATATAGGCAAACTGGATTGATGGTTGCAAGTTATGGGTTGCTGGCATCTTCTGTGTTGGTTGACCACGGGGGTACCAGATCCAATGCCAAGAAGCATGGGGGCATTTTGGACGGATGGCTGTGCCACATGAACAGTTTTTTTGAGACATGCATGTAGCATATCTCATGACCGTGTGAATATATATATGTATATATATATCCATACAAGTTCTACGTAAGTCTATGTATATGATATATGCGTGTGTGTGTGATATATGTATATTAATGTATCGCTGGTCACATCGCTTCCATCAGTCACATGTTTCGGTGGGAACCAGTTGGCAGGAGATGCCAATTGTATCCAACTCCCGCATGACACCGTTGTGATCTACAAGCCCAGAACAATTCTCCGTATGATGTAGAGAAACGAGTCGCGGACACACTTGTGTGCCATTTGTACATTGGCACTCTGATTGTGAGGCCAGATGAAAACGCATGAGTTCATCCAAATCAAGATTTCTTTCTGTACCTTTTGTTGATCATTTGACGCGGTAACCTATGCCACAGTCTTTCAGAACCCACCAACTGCTGACGAGCACAGGTCGGCCATGCCAACCCTGACGACAGCATATCCGCTTCCCATCTCCAGTTTGACACTGCCAGCTGGAGTTGTCAGCTTGGACATTCAGGCGAGTTGGGAGATCACCAAGTGTCAAAGCTGGTACCACGCGGTGCCAAAGGATGTAAAAGGAATCCGAAGTCTGAAATCATCTGGATGGAAATGAAGGTGTTCGCTGTCTACAGTTGCTTACATGTAGACACAAACAGATTCTGCATGAATGTGTGTAGACAACGTGTGGAAGCATAGGTAAGCATGTATGCATGTATGCATGTATTTGTGTGCGTGTGGGTTGTATAAGCTTTGGTACTACATTACAGACAGATGTTCTATTGACATGATGATAAGTGGCCAAGAGATCACTGCCATCATGAGACTCAAGACTAGGCGACGTTTCATTTTCACCAGCTATGGTTCTAAGAAAGATGCACAACCTGAATGCTTGACCTATATTGTTTTACAATCACATTTGTTCCAGTATGTTGCGCCATTATGGCTCCAGCCGATTTCGGGGCTTGCTTAGAGGTGCACATCATGACATGACCTTTCACCAAGATACAAAATGTCGATCTTAGTGTACTGCTGTACTCTGATCCTTCACAAACATCAAGTATTTTCGTGACTTTAGATAGAAACCGCATACATGTAGTTTTGGACCAAAAATCATGTGAAGAGTTCTACATTCCGGTCGTTTTAGCTACAACGTTCGCTGTAAGTTTGACAATCAACTTTATTACCAACATCAGTTCTCCATGCTTCATGTTGAATGCTAAAACTGTATGAAACTATGGTCTAATAAATCTCCCCATATTATATGGCTTTACTATCATTCTGACTATTTTTTTTGCTTTTACCATACCATGTAACTACAAGGTTTATTATACCATCTAACCTCCTCGGTATACCGCTGACCACTTCACACTTCACCCTGGCTCGGTGTCGAGGCTTCCGACGGCTTTGCGTTTCCACGGAATTGTGCGGAAGACGCCGTGGTGGATTGCGTTGGCCACTTGGGTCGGACCACTTGGTGGCGTTGTTGGAGTCGCCTGAGCTTCCGAAGATTGACAATTTTGGGAGTTGAAGTTTTTTGGCGTTGGTATCGTGAACGATCAACCATTGCTAATCAATACCAACCAATCATTGACAATCAAACAAATACCAATCAATAATCAGTAGCTGACAACTTCTTTTTTCGAACACATACCAAGCAATCGTTAATAATCAATTAGAGCAACCATCAATAAGCACATATAAGCACATAAAAAGCACTATGAAGCATCATCGTAACCCATCCTTGACTGTTTTGACTGCACATCACAAGCATCCGACTGGTCCATGGTCAATGCGACTCCTGTACTCGTTTTTCAGCCGCCGTTTTGGTGTTTCCAGGAGCAGCCACGATTTACCGTCATTTATAGCCACGATTGAAATATGATACCATCAATTCATGACGGTAAATAGTGGCTATTACACCATCAAATAGCTGATACAGTGATATGATATGATACCATCATTAACCATCATTTGCAAACATATAACCATCAAATAGTTGAAAAAACTGATAGAATCAGCAACCATTATTTACAAGTACGAGTATGCCAGAACCAGTAATTAGCCACCATTATGAACCACGAACAATTCTTAGCATCATCAAGGATTAGCTAACATTACACATCAGTCGCATTGGGTTACAGCAATGCCCTTATCAACCAGCATCATTCAGGTTGCCAAATGGTAGTAGATGGTTCACCTGTTGTTGCCTGGTAAACTGGGGGGAACCACCTTCTTGAGCTGAGGTAACCGGGGGGAACAACCTACCTTATACATATTAGGCTATTTGGCTATGAGTCAGTTCACCCTGTAACCCTAGTGTAACATCATGAACCATGATTTTGACCTAGGAATTTGTTGGTAAATATTGGTGCTTAACTGCTTGACCCATAGCCATTCACTGTGGTTGTATCGTGTTGTATCGTGTTGTGGAATTTACATGGATTGACGATGGTTATAGGTCATACATGGTCATATAGTCATATGGTTTCTGGTAAACTAACATGGCAACGGAAAATCCACTATCAATGGATGGTTTCCTCGGAATCTACCCACCAAATGGTGGATTTTCCAACCAGCCAATGTTACTTTACCAGAGGGTGTGCAATATTTTTCACTGGTAATCATTAACAAACAGTTTTTTGACTAATATTTTTCATAGGGGTGGTTCAACCACCAACCAGATATGGTTATTGAATATTGACCACCATGGTCATCAACCCATAGGCGTTTACTACATCTCCCAGGAAACCTCAGGCCTCGTCCAACTGGTGAGGCAACAGGGCGCTGGCCCGTGTCACCTTGCCGTCGCATGTGGAAACGGTTTCTCTGCGCGTGCGCATGCCGCCCTGGCGAGGAGACGGAGGCTGGTGACCTAGTCTGGAAACAAGCATCAAAAAATGCCAAGGAGTTTATTTGGTGAATGGTATCAATGGTGAATGATGGTGAACAATCAGTGGTGAATTGTTGACAATAATACTATTAGATACCTATTTGGTGAATAATCAATGGTGAATCAATGGTATCTAATGCCATCGATTTTTTGACAACATTCATATTCAAAATGCTTCATTTTGCTTGATAATGAATGGCTTGGTGTGGTCAGATATGGTTGCAGTAGGTCCTGGTTGGCTATGGATGCAGCAAACATGTTTCAGCTTGTTGAGGTCAATTATCAGGCATTGTTTGTAGGTACAACTTGTGCTTTCAGATTTGCTTTTCACAATGCACACCATGCGTGCTTTTCACAGTCTTCAGCTGAATTAACAATCATCAACCATTGCATTTCCTATTATTGTTGCTTTGTGTCCTGTGATTAATTAAACATAATTGAGCAGCTGCAAATATCATCCTGGTTCCAAGGCCCTTGGTCCTTGATTGTCTACGGAGACGTGCAAGAGGACGATTGGGGAGATAGTTCCCATGTCCCAAAGAGGTTTCTGATTCTAACGCTTTTCTCATTTCAAAGCAGTTGACCTGAAATGCGGTTCGGACATACCGACTCAGAGTTTGTTGCTCTTGTTTTTAGTTGAGGTCGGTTAGAGCATGTGAAGCTGTATGATAAGTTTCTTTCCTTAAAACGATGCCTGTTTGCCGCCGGCCAATTTCTCTAGCAAAAACTTGGCCATGTATTCCTTGCGATTGGGGAATGTTTTGAAGTCAGAGCGGAGGACAAGTGCGAGGAGTGCAATGGAGAAAAAGAAGATGTGGTGTTACACACAGTTCGGCTGTGTTGATGACCTAACTATACAGTTCACTTGCTGTTGTCCTGCTGACTCCATTGACAAGAATCAGCAAGGAGCGGTTGCTTGAAACAATTTTGATTGTCAGTTTTTCTGTTCAACTATACACTCGACTCGAATGTATGTTTGAAATAATACGGAAACCACTATTTTCAATGGCACCCTACGTCCAGAGGGGATAGAACAGAGAAAGGCTACTAGGCACATACCGATTTTGTTTCAAACCCATGATTTTTCCCAATTCGCTTGAGGAAGGTTAAATAGAAAAATAAACAATTCAAGCAGAAGCAAGAAAATAGTCTTAATTGGTTCCGTCAGCAGGTTAGGAACCTACTGGAGGTTGGCTTCTAGGGTAGGTCCTATACCAGATGGACATACCTATGGTTTGCTAGCCTGGCTACGCTAGGTTCCTGGTTCCTGCTCAACGTAGTTGTCTCCTACCGCGGTCAATACCTGACGCAGGAGATCCACTCACTTGCCAGCCCAGTGATTGAAACTCCATCGCTGGTCCGGGTGCAATCTCCCGAACAGAACACCTTCCGTGCTGAATCAGTTCCTCGACGACCACATCCTGGGGTGGAAGAGTTCCGAGTTTTCTAATCGAGCTGTCCAACCCTACGCCATGTTTTGTTCTCCAATGTGTGGCATGTTTGTGGTGTGTCACCACGCAAGGCGGGGAGAACACACTAAAGAGTTATTAGGAAAACCTGCAAGGGGAAGGCTCATACCCTGCAGGCAAATGGTGACTTTGCTGATGAAACTGGACATGGAAACTGGAAAACTGGGGATGGGAACTGGATCTCAAGTCTGAACAGAAACTGGGAAGCATGTAGCATGTGAATATCCCAACAATTGGTCGGTTGATGTCAGTTCAATGAGTCAGTCATGTTGAGTTACAGGTTTTTGGGAAACTGCCAGCAGAAAACATCATTTCAAGTCAGGCCGGGTGAGATACGCTCTTGCCAATTTTGAACTGTGTGGTTATTGACATTGCTAGGTATTTTATATACATATAGATGTACAGTCATAAAACATAGATCATAGATATGAAGCCGTATGCAATATACATAAAATGTAATAGACACCTAGATTGAACCAACGACAGTGTCCACTCTTGTAGGGGCTACACTTCCCTTGGCAGCTTGTGGATTCATTTGCTTCCAGTCCAAACCATGATGCAGTTGCTGCAAAGATGTTTGAATACATTTGGGTATGGTCATTACCACATGATCAAACATGGATCGATAAACATCCCAACAAAGACTCGTCATTCTTGGGATGTTCACCCTATAGGGTGCTGGGCATTGACCCGCGACAGTTTGAAGACAACAGTTTATCAGGTTCGGTTGCTGCCAACTATACCCATGATGTTCAAGGTAAGCTCACCCCAACCACCCTGCAGCACGTTTAGCTCACCTACCTCGTCCGTAACCAGGTGGTGCAAGCCGCGGTGTTGACCTTGACGAACTCGAAGGTCATCCCTCGCGGAGGATTCATCGAGCTCTCCTTCGCAGACTCGGCCTTCGAGTTCTTTCGGGAAGATCCATGCTGCTTGGTGCGGGACATGTGGCGGGTCATTGTTAACACAACTGGCTATGGGTCAATATTAACCAACCAACCAATGGCTTATAATGACCAGCCAAATCATAGGGAAAACAATGGCTGATGATGGGGGAACCAGGGGTACAGGGTTTCGACCCACTGCCACCTGGCAAGGTAAGCTCAAAATGATTGCTGAGCGGCGTTTGTGGTGAAACCGCCAATCATCTACTACCGCAATCCCAACCAACCAATTTCATGGGGGTTAATGACCAACAATAGTAAGGGAAACAATGGTTAATGATAGGGGAACCAGGGATACAGGGTAAACTTACCCACAGCCATGTGGAGACCTGGTGTCCGTCTTGGAGTGGAGCGATCAGTTGCCAGGTACAGGTCATCCATTTCTTTTGCACTAGTTTTATCGTTCTATGAATTCTATGGATGGTGTTGATTGATTGTTTGGCCACCCCCAATGTCCATGATCACCATCATGTACCTCAAGATATGTGAGCAGTTTATTTGTGACAACTGCCAACAAGATCAACGAAGGATCTCAAGGGTTTTCCACTTGCAAACAGGAAAGGGATGACTGAGCACAGCAGCAGCCGTGTACTGTGTTCTTCAATGTTCTTGACATGTTTTGGGCAATTCACTAGTGATAGTGATATATATATATATATATGTTTATATATATATATATTTAATTTGTCAGATATAGAATTTCATTGGTACGCAAACGTTATTGGTGATCCCTTTCGCCCCATGGTTTGTCAGCCTGCACAAGAACTCCGAATCGTCGGTTCAATGGCAATGCTGTATTGATTGATCGCTTTTTGGGGAAGGGGTTTCTGTTGCATGGCTGAGATCCTGCACACACACAAAATGCTTAATCATGCGGTGAAGGTTGTTGCTTAGTGGTGGTGGAGCTTGAGCTTTAAGCTTGTCAACAGTGGCCGTAGAGATGTTGTCAAAACTTGATGGGAACAACAGCGAGGCCGAGTGCATATCATGGGCGCGCGATCCAGGCTCTAGCATCTCGGAGGACTTCGAAGAGCTTCAAGTTCGGCTGAACGCTGGGGACGCTGGCTCTGTCACTTTGCTGTGTTGGAGTTCAGGACGTCGACAATGAAGCGAAGTGGGGAGAAGACGGAAAGAAGAAAGCCATGATGGGCCATGAAGTAGAAGCCAAGGGAAGTCAACAAGTGGACTGGTCAATAGATATGATGACTAACGAAATCATGGAATCTCATTAAAACCTTGTTCTGGTGTAATTTCTAACAGACTCTATTTTGCAAGTTGGTTCAGGGGAATTTCCATGGCCCATGGTATCAAAGAGCAAACATAGAATGAGTCTGTCATATGGCAGTGGGTCAAAACCCTGTACCCCTGGTTCCCCTATCATTAAGCATTGTTTTCCCTATCATTGTTGGTTATTATCCCCCCGTATTGGTTGGTAAAAATTGACCCAGAGCTATATCCTGTAGTATGAAACATTGTCAAGCAAAAAAGGTTTTGACATATGTGAGTATTCATCATTCTTAAGCCATATGGAAACAGCCTTTATGAGTTGGATCAAACATGACCAGACATGGCTGCTGTATCGAACAAGTTGTTGCACCCCAAAATCCGTGAGAACCCTCTCTATTCTGTCCATTTTGCGAATGGCAAATATCCCAAACCACAAAAAAAAAAAATCCGACTATAAATAAATGGTCTCACATTGTCATGGTTCATATTGGTTCATTGTCTATCCGGAAATTTCTTGTCCACGGGCCATACCCTTCCCGTTGCGGGTACCGTGCCGGGCTGAACGCACCATGGCAGCGCGCAAAGGTCGACATGAGCTCGCCCTGCGGCACTTTGAGCTGCAGCAGGCTGCCCGTGTTCAGCGCCTCGGCCCCGGGGTTGGTTCATGGTGACCATGACTACTGGATGGCTTATACCCACTAACTTAGGATATGATGGATTTACCATATAACCACTAAAAATATGTTTTTAGCAAGGGATCTATAAGCAATGGCTACCCAGGATGAAGCGAGCCACCCCTGGTTGATGATCACGTTTGGGGGGTTCCCATGGCTTAAAGGAAAACCAGTCGGCTTGACTGGGGGATACCCCCGAGGTGATCATCAACCAGGGGTTTAGCTTCATCCTGGGTAGCCATTATGATCATCGACATTCATGGATGGTTAATGTTTACTAAAAGGGGATAATAACTATAGCAGTTATGGGGGATATACCAGCTATATGACTATGATCATCGACATATCAACACAATGTGTCATGATGAGAAATGTTTGTAAGCAAAGTGATGCTCATCATGATCATCATGATCATGATAAGCCAGGTTTGCTAGCAGGTCAACATGAAATAATGGTCATTGCTGACGTTGCGGGTGTTCGATGTGATAATTCATCATCCTTACAAAGACGGTTAAGACTATTGTTCCTGTTGCCATGGTGATAGGCCGAACAGTGAATGCGAACTGGTCATCAATATATGGATCAAGTGCTTTGATTTGGTGTTCCTTTCGTTTTGCTGCTTGCCATAAATCACATTTGCATGAAATTGCATTTATATTCTCACGGTTTCTCATGGTTTCTCGCCCCTTACAACCTCACTTTGGGATGGCCACTTAGGTGTGAAATTCATTCTCCCCAAAATATCGAGCACATACCAATGCACTGCCAAAGAACCGGGCATTTTTTTCAGGAGGCAGCGGACTCGTGGTTTTAGTAAGGGGTCGTCCCACTCCAGGTGACGGCTGAATGTGGCACCCAAGTGGCCATCCCACAGTGATCCCACAGTGAGGTTGTAAGGGGCAAGAAACCATGAGCAACCATGAGAGACCCTAGGGCGGGTCACAGGGAAAACTCAAACAAATGGGTTGTAAGCCCAATCCTGCTGGCTTCAAAGTTCAACAATGCAACCGGTTTTCATAGCTTTTGGACTAGGTCGGCAAAGGATGTGTAAAGTTATTTGTTCTTTTTCAATTAAGCTCGGTGCATAGGGGTAGGATGTATCGTATTTTTTTGCAGATCAAGATCAACTCACTTATAGATCTTGCTGGCGCCTTCCTGTGCGACTGGTCCGACCTGGGAACTCTTTGGAGCTTCCAATTTGGTTGTGACGCAACAGCCCCGCGGATGACCAACCCGGACACCAAGCCACTCTGTCCAGCCGCCCCACTGCCGGTGCTACCGAGGTTGTCAGCTCCTGGAGGCCACTCTGCGCATCCAGGTGCGGCTGTGGTGAGCCAAGCTGCTGGGGAAGCTGGGTCCTCTCGGGATGGTCCTAGCCTCGGCAAGCTGCGTGTAGCAACTGATGGTCGATGGTGGTGGAAGGCACTTGCTACATTTCTGGGTACAGTCCCTACCTTAGCTTTCACGGAAAGTTAGACTTTTAGCAAGGGATCTAAAAGCCACCAGGATTTGTTATATTTTGTTTTGTAAGTTTTTATCTTTTGACACAAGCATGCGGAGCAGCGTCCTGTCTGTATGCACTGTACACTCTACACCTCTCGTATCCCATTGTTGTCCATCGTCACCCCTATTTTGCTTCCCAGCTTGAAACATCATTGAGTTCCTCTAAGTTCAAACCATTTCTTCCCTGATTCTAGAGTGTGTTTTTTAGAACATATACATATATATATATATAAAAAAACAAACTACGATAAAATCACACCAAAACTACATACATATTGATTTCAATTGAGTCTCTCAAACATACGAAACATACATGATGCAAACATACACGTTTACATTCATACAATTACGCAACTATTCCTTTTTGATATATCATGTATATATATATACATACATATATTTCTATCTATATCTAAATATATATATATATATATATACATGCTACCCCCCCCAAGACCTACCATTTGTTGGGTGATATAAATATATATATATATAAATAGATATATAGATAGATATATTGATATATATTTAAAATTTAGATAGATAGATATATAGATAGACATATTGATAGATATTTAGATATATATATATATATATAGATAGATAGATAGATAGATAGATAGATAGATAGATAGATATTTATTTATATCTATAGAGATGTTATGCCAAACAAATCTTCAATGGATCCACTGCCATCAGATGTCTTCGCCAGGTGGGCCAAGAGATGGGCCTGGGCAGCTACTGCTTGGAGTTCCACGCCTTGGTTCCCGATGGCCGCACCGTGCCCGACTTTCCAACGACCTTGGTGCCTTGGACAAACACACGAGCTGCCAGACTTGAAGGGTCTCTGGTAGTGAAGTGGCTATGGGTCAATAACCATGAAATGGTTATAAAATTAGCAGTTGAACCAACCAATGGCTGGTCAATAGGGGATAACAACAAGCAACTATAGGGGATATACCAGCTATAGTGGAAGTGAGTTCAACAGACTTTGGTCTGTTCAAATGGATACTCACTGTAGCAAGTAAGTGGTTTCAACAGTAGTCTACTGTAAGTGGAAATCTACTGTTGAACTGGTAATTACTGTAAGCAAAAACTAGGATACTTACAGTGGACTACTGTTGTGTTTTTGGAGATTTTTGGAGTAAGTAGGTTAGACATAGAATTACAGTTGGGAAACTCAAGTGGGAGTGAATGAGTTCAGAATTCTCGACTGATGTGGGAAACCAAATTCACAGTTGCTGATAACAAGCTGGCACGAGGAATACTCCAATTTCCATGAGGAGCTTAGGATGCAAACAGGCCTTGCAAGCACAACTTGTGGCTGCTACGGGAAATCCACGAATCGACTAACCACCACCAGCATCGCTGTGATGAAGCACCAGAATTGAAGAACTTAGACGCCCAGTGACGCCCCAGTGGTCCCATCACCTTTGGACACCCTTCCGACCTCCCCATGTGTTACAAGGCACCCCCGGCCAGGTGACCAAAGACCCCGAGGAGTTCATCTTGGAGATTGCTCCTTTGTTAGGTCAAAATTCTCAGCTTGGAAACAAGGTGGGACTGGTGATGGCTACCGGTTGACTGCTGGGTGGCGCAAGCTTGGTTGGTTGCAGTTGGTTGCAGTTGGTTGCAGTTGGTTGCCGTTGGTTGCAGTTGGTTGCCGTTGGTTGCAGTTGGTTGCTGGTTGAGTTGCATCTCCCTTTCTGTAGCAGTTCACAGGTCAATATCGAACCAAATGGTACAGAGTTTCACATTCATGGCTCGGTTCATTTTGATGAAGACAGGGTGAAGCCCAAGAAACAACAGAAGCTTGTCGTCAACAACTGCGCCCCTGACCTTTCGAGTGCTGGAAGGGTGTCTGATGCGACAGATATGCCATATTCTGCCATTGTCCATGTACCTATCCATCTATACAAGCTGTCTAAAACTTCCGTAGTCTACTGTAGGCATGTACTTGTGTCAAGCATTATAAATTCATAACCCACTATAAACCGTTTAAATCAACGTACAAATTATAGACCCATAACCCATCATAAACTTTGAAATCCACCTACAAATTATAGACCTATAACCCACCATAAACTTCTAAATCCATTTATATATAAATATAATATATCTGTAAATATTTATTTATTTATTTATATATATATATATATATATATATATATCATATATCTATAAGTTAGCCTCTAAAGCTACTATTTTCTATGTGACATGCTCCACCTCCTCCTGGGAAGGCGACCGCTGGCGCCTCTGGCGTGGCGCCGGTGGTGCAGCGCAGTGCGCACCTGTCGCTGTGCTATCCCTCGCGCTTGCCCAGCGCAGACCCCACCGAGCGGGCGCCTTGGCGGCGCCACCATGTCTTTGAAATGGAAACACTCGGAAAATGTGGGAAGCCCTATAGGAAACCTTGGGAAAGCTTGGGAAACTTGGGGAAATGCAGGGAGTGATTCCTGGGAAAACCTGAAAAACTTTGGGAAACTGTGGGAAACTGTGGGGACCCTAAAAACCTCGGGAAACTCTGGACTCTGGCAAACCAGCTATAAACCTAATAGAATACACACAAGTTTCCATTGCCAGGTTAGTGACTACCAGGGGGCAAGGAGAGCATTGTTGATATTTTTGAGACTTGCAAATATGGTGGTTTCTCAAATTGGGGAAGCCACATCTTAGGTGGTTTATTCCTAGAAATGATTCATTTCAGAGTCACACAATATTATATAATGGCATTGTAGAGCATTGTAGATATTGATGGCAGTGAATGAGAGTTGCAGAATGTTGCAGATATCACTAAGGATGCGAGTGATTACTGATTGGTATACACATTGCTAGTGTCGTGTTGATGGTTATTCATGAGAGTTATGACTACTTGTTGTTGATATTGATAATAGCCGTTATTACTAGTCTTGTTGGTGCAGATCATTGTTTCTTTATGTTTGTCCATATGATGGTTTCTCAAAATAGGGGTGCCCCCAAATCATCCCCTATTAGACATTTACAACAATAAGCCAACCATTTTAGGGGGTCCCCTATTTTAAGAAACCACCATATCAATACTTAGTTGGTATTGCTGCAGAAGAACTGTTGATGATCCTTTGGGCTGATGATCGTTGGCATTGTTGGTCGACATGGATTTAAACAAATGCTCTCTCCCAACCAAATTCATTTGGGGTGGTTTGGGGTGCCACCATATTATGGATACACCCATATATGTTTCTATTGTAGTTCATATTGGCTGATGATGAGGAATGCTTTCACTTGGGCAAAAGTGGGAAGGACCAACAAGAATAGGGACTTAGCAGCAGTTGTTTCTTCAGTGAAAGGGAAGAAGTCAAGGTGTCCCTGCAGCCTACAGCTTGACCCATCAGACTTTACGACTTGAATGAGAGTTCCTGTACTTGGTCGTGATTGCATGTCTACACAATACTGATATATTTCTATCATATCTATATGTGTGTTTGTTTCCCACACATGTTTTTTCAATTGCGTTACTCAAATTCTGTCTAGCAGTGGCTGAACTTGCTCAAGGCCTTGAAATGTCTTACATTGTGTGACTACTTACTAAACAACCAGCACAAAACATGCAGCAAAAAAACACCCCTTTGAAGCTGCTCACTGGTCAAATGAGGTGCTGCGTTTTGCTTTCACTTCCTTGTTGCTGTCATCGAACCAACTGGCCCTTTCCGCGCGCATTTGCTTCACCGGCATCGAGCTTTTGCCAGAGGCAGATGGCACAGTGCCTTGCGAGCTGCTGTTGCTTGGCGGAGCGACTGTCCCAACGTCATCAGATTTCGGGTGCAGGGATTTTTTGTGGATAAAAACTACGAAGCTCGGGACCTGGAGTGGTTTCCTTTGGGCTTAGCACGGATCTTCTCATCATGGTGTGGCACGCGAGGTGCCACGAAGGCCTGCACAAACAGCATGATTGGAGTGGAGAAGGGGCGGGGATGCAGCACCATGGCAGGGGTCGTCGATCTTGAGTGTCCTCAGTGATTTAGGTAACGACCTCAACATCCAACCAGTACCCCCATACATTTCCATTTTTGTGGTTGTCTCGCTATGTTTTTCTAACCTTCACTGATGCTTCCAACATGTTCCAGCAGCAAATGTATGCAAATGAGGGTTGTAGCCACTGGTTGGTTGTACCGCTTCAAAGCGGCAAATGTTGGTCAATCATATCCTCAGCAATCATCACCCTTGTTGGTTACTTATCCATTATTCCACGTGTTATAGCCACTTGTACCTGTAGAAAAAACAAGACATGTTGGAATGACATCCTACTGTTGTTGCTCATATCCTACGTTCTGTACTGTAGTGATATCCCATTGTTGAGGCACCTACTCGTTGGTCAATTCTCCCACTATTGGTCAATTGTTCTACTACTGTTGGTCAATAAGCCTCAGTACTGTTGGTAAATTAGCCATTTGTTCAACCAACAGTTTAGTACCGTAGCCCACAGTTTTTTGAATAGATCCTCCGTAGTTGGTACCTCCAAATCATCCAATTTATTGACCATTTATAGTAGCAAACCAACCAATTTCTGGGGTACCTCCATTATCAGAAACCACCATATAGTTGGTAAATGCTCATTATTGTTGGTGAACTTATCCCCTATTATGAACCATTACATAAATGGTCTATGACCATACATCACCTGTTCTTGTTGGTATATCACCATAATATAGTTCGTTATATATATATATAAGATATCAACATAGCAACCAAGACTTTCCATTATCAACCAATAGTAACCATTATGATCACCAGGTTATAATCACCAGGTTATAATCACCATGCTTAACCAATAGTTACCGTTAGTAACCAATAGTTATCATTATTTACCAAGAGTAATCCCATCTAGTAGTTGCTCAACCATTCTTGTTGGTGGACTTATCGCCCTGTTATTATAATCACCAACAAGAATGGTTAACATTATAATTTTTAATCACCATTCTCCCTGGAAGATCAACCACCGTTATCCTCCCGTTGGCCTCGAGGTCACCCCTTCAGGCTGGACTTGCTGTGTCCTGTCAGACCTCAGAATCCAACGGCTGCGGCACATGTGACTTGCCAATGTGGCATGTACGTGGCATGTGCTCCACATGAGTTTAACGTTGTAGTCAAACGGTTGTTAATCATGGAGGGATTAGTAGTAGGGAGTAATAGGGATGGTTAGTAGACTATTGTTTGACTAGCAGGGGTTCAAAGGAATTGACCAGTTGGGTTCATAGACCTATACAACAAGAGTTAGTCAATGAAGCATGATTTACAAAACACACATAGTTAGTACATGCATGGGAAACCATCCTTAATCATGATTCACTAATTGTAGCCAACAATCGACCGTTCAACATCGGTACATTGTTTGAATTAATTGGTTCAGGATGGTTTGTATATGATTGTATATAATCATAATTGACCAGCTTTAAGCATGATGAATAGGATTGACAATGCTTCACAAGCGTTGAGGATGGCTGACATTGGTTAGTAAGCTGGCCAATCATAGAGGATGATAACCAGCAAGAATCAGCAGTTCTGGGCATGCGCAAGCTAATCAAAATAATTATCAGCAACGTTGGGTACAGATGGGCATGGGTATATCCATGGCCGATGGGGGTATACCCCCCAAACAATCCAAAAGCTATGGTCAGGCTTGCACTGGCAAGCTGAGCATAATTCTGAGGATACCCTCATGACTTTTGAAACGCCTACATTTTTGTTCCCCAATGAAACATCAGCTTGTCTTCATGCCCAGGAGGGAAACCCTTAGTTCACAGGGGCACCATTGACCCAAGTGGATGGGGTACACAAGTTAGTAGTTCGGGCCAAGCACATGATTTCTGTGGTGTTTTAAACATACCAGCTGGTTGCAGCTGGATCTTTTCTATCAACTGCATCAATCTCAGTTGTCGATGGTCGTCATGCAAGTGCAACTGGTTCCTACCCGCAAAGTTTGCTCATCATGTGCTGGAACATGACTTCTCAGTGGGTCATTATTACAACACGCAGATTTTTTGACTGGTTCTTTGTTTGTGGGTGTGGCATGTGACCAAATGAGCCATCTAATGAATAGCAAAACATTTCAGGTAAACAGCAAATGGTTGGTTGCATGGTGTGTATGAAGATGACACTACATCAGTATTGGCACGCAAATACATTTGTTAATCCTTCGCATTCGGGACTTGTTGCAACTCATGACAGGTATGACTGGGGATATAGCCAACAATTTCTGAATCAACCTGTTGGGACCTGTCCCTGGAGCGGATCCTGTACTCCAGATATTGATGAATAGTTCTGCAATGTTCTGCATGCAAGACCCTGATATGACTAATTTTGATGACTCGCGCCGTTTGTGTGTGTAATTTCTTTGGTCCCAGTATTTTGCAACGCGACATCAAGCCCAAACTCACTAATTCAAGTTCAACTTTGCATCATGTTCGGAACGCTGGGGAAGTTTGAGAATGCATAGGTACGTTACTGAAGGTTGTTTGGGGGCAACCGCCGCGGATGCGCGTGATGGCATTGGGAATTTCACGAATCTTCTTGCTGCCGGCAGTTCCACCTTGGCAGGTGTCCCAATACGTCCCAGTCATCTCCCCCGAATGTCTGAGACTTAAATCAACCATCCTCAGTATAACCACGAATAGCTGCTGATTCACCATCAAAGATTTGCGCTTTCTTAGCCGCTGGATCTCCCATCAATCCTATTCAAAATATGAAATCCGGGACACTGGACCCATCCGGACCTTCCAAGATCTAGCCGAACCAGGTATGACCGTGCGCAGCACTGGAGCAGCAGATTTGTTCGTGCCATTTCAACAAGTGGTGATCTCGCAGATGGTCATGGTGGGAGCTTCAGTTCTTCCTGGCGTAGATTTGGAGCTGGTAGGTCACTTGAAGTGGCAGCTGAGTTTGGAGAGTTGTTGTGTCATCTTTGGGCAGTGTTTACTGTAGGCATTCTTGGGCTGTGGGTTTTGTTTTGAGGGTGATGTTTCTCAACCACCTTGGACGGGGTGATGACAATTGGTGACATGTTGTGGTGTTGGAAGAGTACAGACTATGGATGAGTATCATTACGGATGATGAACGGATCATTATCGGTTGAAAAGCTCATAGATGGTTGAATGAATCTCTTTATTCATTATGTTCATGGCTCAGGATTGGATTGCGACTGACCCTGCAGGCAATGCCTCATGTTGACTGTCGTGATTGAACTATATGGACATACCTGGGTGGCTGTGCATTACTGCATGTTCATCTATCACAGGAGGACCAGCTTCTACTACTCAGTACAAAGTTATATGTGTGTACCTAATGTGGCCCGATGACCGTGTCACCTGCAAGACAAAAATGGTTACAGAGACACAATTTTGGACAGAGATCCAGAGATTGGGATCCCAGTATGTCCTTGAATACCGTGCTGCTGGCCGGTGAGCGGCCCCGAATGATTGATAACTGGGATGATTCTACTGTGACTATATGGTACTATATGGCTTTATATGATCGAGGGCCCTGCAACCGGTTTGCTGGTCCCGTTTTCGTCTATTTAAATGACTTGGTCGATGCTCCAATTGATGAACCCCTGACTCTGATATCTTGTTGATACAGTGATTAGCGACCAAAGCCGGCCATGATTTCTGTTCAAGCAGACTGACATGGCAGGATCTTGATTGACAATCTTCGCCCTGCCTTGGTCGTCGGTGGTCAGCTGGGAGTAAAGGCAGTGGTGAACGATCCCAAAAGTTCGAACATACCCCTGTCGGTATCAAACGTGTCAAGGTCTATTGTTGGGATATGTCAACCACCATCAATCCTGGCACATGATGAATTTAATATACATAAAACTATACATGCATATGTTACATGATATATATATATATTATATATATATATATTATATTCTTTTTATTTTAAATATATATATATATATTTATTTTTGTTTGTATATATACAAGTATTTGTATGACTAATTTATTGAGGTATTTGACCTGTGTGTTTTCGGGACTGTGGGATATGAAGGCAAGAGATGCCACAGCTTTGAGCCAGAATTATCATGTGGGGTGTAATATTCAGCATATGGGGGATGAGGCCATGATGCCCAACGGATTATGAATCCAAGGGTATACCAACAATGGTGGTTCATTATGCAACAATGATGCCAACTGCAATACCAACTATGTAAAACATCGGTCTCTAAAACCAGTGAGGATGTAGAGGGTTCTAGGTTACCTGAAATCGACTTGGAAGTTGCGTTAAGGGGAAGATGCATGTTTTGATACCCATGCGTGTCATGTGGGTTTGTCCAAAAATCCCCTCCAAAAAAAGAACAGATGGTTTATCTAGTATTAATGTTTATGAGCTCGAATGCTTCGTAGGTGCCACCATTTACTGTTTATTATTGGAGCTATGAACCAGCTGTTAACCAGCTATTCTCGGTCCAAAAAATCTTCCCCATGGCCCTTCATGCCGAGACCCACCTGGCCTGTTGTAGTCCCTGGTGTCAGGTGAACTGGCTGGCTCCAGCTTCATCCTTCAAGCCGCCAGTTACACGTGGCTGGCTCCGCAACGATGGGACCCCAAGATGGACGTAGGAAAGCTGGGGTCACTGCAGTCGCGCCGCGGTGGTTCATGGTTGGAAAAATGATAACTCAGATAGCACGGATTCTACCATTGTTATTTGGGCTTGGTTGCCTACTTAAAGTTCAACTGGAAGAGGTCATAAAGCAGCTATCATTTGCCAGAACGTGAGGTTTTTATTTCTCACCTTCTGTATCTTGGCTCAAGTAGCATAGGGTGAGATAGCTCCAAGCTGGCAAATAGATTGTGGAGTTCTGGATCAAGACAATCAATTTGGCAATGCCAGCTGGCACTCCACCCATTCAAATGTGCAGCCCTGTGCAGGCTAACTCCCTGATGCTTGACTTGTATGTGGCTAGATACTCTATTACAGTATGTAGGGAACATCAGTCAAGAGAAATAATCATAAGAATGAGAGGACCAATAGCTATCAACTGCAGGCAACCATCATTTTGATCCTCGATTCATGAAAAGGAGTCTCACCACTAAAATGATTGGTCATCAACACAACATATAGCAGATAAAGGTTGTACCACAAACTCTTAATGGTAACATTTATTACCCATCCTTCACCACTAGTAACCATCCATAGCCAGTAGTAAAGTAAGCCCCAATCATCATCATCATCATCATCATCATCATCATCATCATCATCATCATCATCATCATCATCATCATCATCATCATCACCATCATTATTATCATCATCATCATCATCATCATCATCATCATCATCACCATCATTATTATCATCATCATCATCATCATCGTCATAATCGTCATAATCGTCATAATCGTCACTATCCACTATGATCAGCAATCATCACAACCACAATCAACAAAGGTCCATGGTTAAGCAATGTCATTCCATCTAATCAACCACTCATCAACTACTACCCACCATTATTCATCACCACCAATGAACCATCAATTAAACAATAAATCCCCCAGTATTGGCCATTTATCAACCATTAGTCAACCATTAAGCAGCCATTCACCGTCAACTGTTGTCAACCATCACTCACCATCAACCAGTATTGTCAACCATCAATGGACTATCAATCAGCCATTATTCACAATCAATGAACCATCAATCAGTTTCATGAATCAACCATTATGATCCATTATTCACCATTATTGTGGCAGTGGGTCAAAACCCCGTACCCCTGGTTCCCCACCATTCACCATTGTTTTCCCTTGTTTTGTTGGTGGAAATCCCCCATTAGTTGGTTGATCAATATTGACCCATAGCCTTGTCAACCATTCCTTGATCATTATGATCCATCAATTCAACCATTATTCACCATTATGATCCATTTTTCACCATTATTCTCAACCATTCCTCATCAACCCAGCCTCCTCATCAACCCAGCCACGGTGAAGCCTCCCTGCTTGGCGTTGAGGTCATCGCTGCCCATCCTTCCGCTGCTGCAGCTGCAGCTTGAAGCGACCACGCCGACCCTGGACGGCTTCGCAGCTCAGCTCCGGCTGCAGATGCCCAACGTTGCGCCGGAAGCAACGAAAGCGGCGGCTGGTGGTGGTGGTGGTGGTGGTGGTGGTGGTGGTTGTATTATTATTACTAATATTACTATTACTTTTATTACTACTTTTAGTACTACTACTATTACTACTAATTACTACTACGACTACTATTATTACTACTACTACTGCTGCTACTACTACTGCTACTACTACTGCTACTACTACTACTACTACTACTACTACTACTACTACTACTACTCCTACTCCTACTCCTACTGCTACTGCTACTGCTACTAATTATCATTAAACATTGTCAACCGGTGTATTAACTACTATTGCGGTCGTTGTCCCTTTCTGTATTCACCTTGAATGAACTAGCATAAACAATGGTCGGCCATTCTTGACCATTGTCACCCTTTAGATTCTATCGTGAAGGGGCAGCCATCATCATTAACCCATTCTTAGAAATGGTAGAATCATTTTACGGAGCGCCAGTACAACATAAAAGCGTCATCACCAATTCTGACCCATGATTGTTCAATAATTCACCAATTTATGGTTGAATTGTTTTTTATAAGTCATCAACCATTCTGATCCCTCAATCAACCGGCATCAACCTCGGCTCCCATGGCAAAACCATTCACCAAACTCACAACTCATCACCAGGTGCCAGCTGCTTGTTGTAATTCACTAAACCAAGTATTTCCCATCACTAGGCATCCTTCACCATCAGTAACCATCCGTAACCATCCTTAATCATCCTTAATCATCCCCAACCCTCCTTAATCATCAATCACCATCCTTAAACATCATTGACCTTTCTTCAATCTCCCTTAACCTCCCACAGATTAACATCCCCCCGTAGCCGGCCACCTCGCCGGTCGTTAGTCCCAGGTTTCAAACGCCCTGCTGGACGTGTCGCTGCCCGTGGGCCTCTTCCTGGACACCTGCGGCCCCGTGCGGTGCAGCGAAGCGCCGCAGAGCGACGCGTCCCCGGAGCCCGTGTGGCGCTTCGAAGAGATGTCGCAGCAGGTGGGGTGCTGCTGCTGACGCTGGGGTGCCCCGCTGGGGCCATGCTTGGGGATGGCGGGGGTGGGGGAGGGCTGGGGAGGGTTGGGGGAGGGTTGGGGGAGGGTTGGGGAGGGTTTCAGATGGTTTCAGGATGAGCTAGAAGCTGTTGATAAGCTGTTGATCTCCGGTTGTTTCCTATGCTTAGTGATGGGTTTATTCATAGTTGTTTCGTGTTTGTTTGATTTTTTTGTGCTTGGGTGATCATTTTTTGGATGATGATGATTTCTTGATTGTTGATGAATGTATTTATGCTTAAGTAGCTAGTATGACTCTATTGATGATCATATTTAGTTCGCGATTGGTGGTTGGATAAGAACGGTTGATGAATGGGTAAGAACCAACTCACGAGATGCAGCTCATGGGATTGAAACTGGTTTGACGTTGTCTCACCATGATCAATCACGGTTAATAGTGGTTAGTTCAAATGCATAATGGTTGACATGAACCTGCAGAATCCCTGGTTTAGTAAAGAATGGTTCTTTTCCCGTCTTCCAATGGGGGTTAGTGTCGCAGAGAAGGTAGTGCCGTTGGGAAGTGAATGCAAGAATGTTTGCCATGGACTTGTGATTGTGACATGGGCAGCTTGTCCATGAATGGTGGCACCTAGTGCAACCATCCAAGTTAATTGCAATTATCATGAAGGAAACTAGCAGTGACTTGCGGCTACACCATTCGTGGATAAACCCATATCAGCTGGTTCATTATTGGTACATCACAGCTGTCAATGATTGATCTTTACCATTTCAATGATGCTACTGTAGATTATTCTCATGTTGTGCTTACCAATGATCCTTGATTCATGCATCACTCATTGATCCATGCTACATGATATAATTGCAACACTCTTCAATATCTATCAACATGGTACACTAACCTGCAAGCTCAACACCATCATTTTTGAGAGGGTAAACCAGCCTTATGGTGACATGTGGTGGATTTTCCATGCAACAAGGTCTCCTAAGGTCCTGTGTTCCACCCCCAGCGAGCGAGCGCCGTTCAAGGTGAGCATCTTAAACCTGGAGCTACTTGGAGTTGCATATGGTACTGGGACTGAGCCGATCATCCTGCAGTTGCTGGCTTCATTTGGTTGGTTGGTTGGGTCGGTTGGTTGGTTGGTCGGTTGGTCTGATATTTGTGTTGGTCGTACTCATCAGTTTCGATCTTTGATTCATGTTATTTCCTATGTAATCATTATTCTTCATCAAGCATTATGTAATATGTGATTCTAGTCATCAATCAATTCATCAATATGTTTCAATGGTTAGTTGCTGTCGATTAGTTACATCAACCAAAACGCATGAAACGGTTGGTGATGACATCCGCAGCACCATCTTGGGGGTGGGGGGCAGGCTCTATGCCAGTCGTCCTTTGCGCGTGGAGCAGAACTTTTGGCGCGTGATCTTGCGAAGAGCTGAGGATCTACAAGCGATTTCAGCTGCGACCTGATCGAAGCGATCAGGATCAAGCCATGAATGATGATGGAGGGTTGATCAATGGTCTTTCTGGTGGTTTCTCAAAATGGGGGACACCAAAAATTGATGGTTTATTGCTATAAATGGCTACCAAAGGATGATTTGAGGGTACCCTATTTTCAGAAACACCAACATGGTTCATAACCGACATAATTTTACTATTGTACAGATTAATTAGTTGATAAGGACCAAGTTGCGTATAGCATGCTGGTTAATCAATTGATTCATGCTTGAGGATCAGTTTTTTTGCATTAATGAATGGTGAAAATGGTTAATCATAGATTACTGGTACTGGTGAATTGATTTATGATTTTTGTTTGATTCCTGGCTAAGGATTGGATACTAACGGCTAGTGGTCAATCGTGCTTGGTGCTGGGCAGTTATGGCTATGTGTTGTAAATTAATAATATGTCATGGTTGAATTATGCATTATTTATCATTCTACCATAAGTAATCTAAGTAATCAGTTAATTCATCATATACGCTCATAAGTTTTTCCGCTAAACCGGGGTTCCTGGAGAAGTAAAATATCACTGAGAAAAACAACCGCAGTAGATGCCAGTCGGAAAGCTGTGCAATTAGGACCACTGCATCCTTAGTTGTTTCGGTCTACAGATATAATCATTATGATCATAAATATATATATATATATACACATTGATGTATGCATGGTAAGTGTTTGTTAGAACCCATGCTCCGAGACCTAGTATGTGCATACGTTTATGCGCATATGCATACACACAGATACATTGAATATACATGTATCGTCCAAAATGGCGCCTACCATTCAACCCATTTTTGCAACTGTGTTTTCGAATGGTTCAGCATGAATCAGCAATTTCTCACAGCAGTTTCAAGCCATGATCAACTCTTCTCCTTGCTATTGGAGCCAAATTTACTAACTTCCCACTGATCACTCTGAACATACTTAGTCTTTTTTGATCATTCTCAATATAGGGCTTAGTAGTTTTACCTTAATTATTATTGACCAATTCAACCAAGCTGAGTCATTGAGCTTATTTAAGAGGAATAGACCAATATCAACAAGCAAGTGACTATGTCATTTCCAGCTGCTCTCCTTTTGAGGTGACTTTGCCAGGCTTCTCAGTGGCTTTCCCGGCAGCCTTCAACGTGGATGTCTCGTCACAGCGGGCTGGAAGTTTGTTCTCCAAGATCATTCTGAGCTTTGTGTCTCGGTTTTTTGTTCAGTAGGTTATCCAAAAATCAGTAGGTTATCCAATCAGTAGGTTTTTGTTCTCCAAGATCCCTGATTTTTGGATCACCGCAATGCTTGGAGCCCACAGCCAGCATTGCCTGCCACAGAAGCTGGTGATGAGTTGAAATTGATGCCAGCATGTATTCCAAGTGAGTCCGAAGGAGATTTGAGAAGCAAAGAATCCGCTCCAGTATGGCTTGTGAATGGTTATTTCATGCGTGTTCTTTAAGGAGGGTATTTTGTTTTAAGGAATCTTTTTCGGTCTTCTGCGGAAGTGAGTAATCATTGGATTCTCAGCCATATTTTGATGTATACTTGCCTTGTCCCCAATGAACGTTGTCTCCCGATTGCTCCATGTTGTGGGATGTATCCCCAATGTGCTCTTTGGCTCACTGCCAACCAGGACACACACCGCAGCCTTTTTCTTGTCCTTATCGGTTTTATCTCTTTGTTTTTGTTTGCTGTTGTTGTGTTGTGGGGTGAAATTCAAGTTTTTCTTCCATCCCTCCTGAACAAAATATCTGAGTGGTTCACAAGGCAGAAGATGAAACACCTCAGAGATATTGGGTTTCTGAACCACTTGGTGAAGAGAAGAGAAACATAGCCATCAAAGAAGGAAATCTGCTTCTCTCGCTTCCAGAAGCCCTGTGCGGCCAAGCTCAGAGCCAAAAGGATTATATAATGATGACTAAGGGTTCACAATGATTACAGTCAAAATGGTTTTTCACAACCGAGATGCCATCGGCAAGATTCACCATCATAAATGAAGATTCAGCATCATCGGTCATTATGGCATCAATGATGCGTTTTTCATTGGCGCAGTCGATTGGCCGTTGACAGTTGGCGCATCGCTCGTCATCGGCTCCAGCCTTGACCTTCCTAGGTTCTCACCTCTGAACTTCCCAGCGGATCCTTGCTCTACATCATGATGCCCAACATGACGGGAACGGGATCGCCTTTGGAGGCGACGTGAACAGCTGGGGGGTCCGCATCGAAACGCCAAGGATGAAAAACCGGGACAACCTGGATTGATTTTTGAGGATCTTTTTGTGGTCCAACTAATTGTCAGCAACTAAATGTGGTCCAGGTTTTTGATTATCTTTTTTGTGGTTCAAGAGCTCATTTGGTTGTCACAACTAATTGTCAGCAACAAAGGGAAGCACGTCCCGACATGTTTTGCAAGAGGTACAGGGTTGTAACACCCAGTTATTGCACCTGAACTATATATTGAAATCGATCCAGTCTTGTGGTCGACGGGCATTACAGGGTTGAAATGGGTGAGCATATGCTACTGGCGCTTTGGACATCTTTATTGCCTCATGGTCAGGAGTCAATGTCAAACCTCATCCAACTGCACTTCCGCTTGCAGCAACAGCTATCCCTAGGCTAAACTGTCTGACCAGCCGTCAGGAATCAATGCGGGTGTTTCTCTAACTGAGGACCTCACAAATCATCCAATTTTAATCAAGTAGTAAACCAAACTTAACTTTGGGGTTTCCGAATTCAAAAATAGACAGCCACATAGTAGTTGTTGAACCATTATTGTGTTAATCCCCTTTAATCTCCTTATTTAATTCCTTATAAACCAACATAACCCCTCCCAAAAACTAATTACATGTTCCAGCATTATGATCCCCTACAACGAACCAACATAATGCTTTACAAAATTACCAAGACAATATAATCATTATATTCACCATTACTAACCCCTACAAGAAACCATGATAATCACTCAGAAAAGCTGACCACTGCAGCAGGTGGAGCCCGGACGCCTCTTCGCCGTTGCCGACGCCGGCTCCATGCACCTGCAGGGGTCGACCAACGCGGTGCCCAGCCGGTTGCGCCCGTGAGAAATGTGGGGTGGCCAGGATGACTATGACGAATTGAGATGTAAACCAAACATAACTAGACCAGTGAATTTATGTGTATAACTAGATATATTTACATATATATATATATATAATGATAGTTAGGTAACTATTAAATTTGTTTTGTGTTGATCTAATACTAGTCAGTTAGTGATTGTTCAGGGGTTGATGGTTTCTAGCATGTGACAGTATGTATCCATATACAAGAAACACTATTGGTTGTTGGGGCGTATAGATGATTGGTACATTGGTTGTTCGGGGAAAGTTAGCCACTAACAGCAGATCGAAGCTATGAAACAACCAATCAACTAATGATCATGGTGAATAAGTAGCCAATCTGGTTGGCAAATCAGCCAATCTACATGTAGTTTGCAATTTTGTTGACAATAATTGGGGTTGTTTAGCTTGTTTGGGGATACATATCATGATTCACCCAATCATATTGGTTGAGGGATTTGACCACTCAGCATGATTGCCAGGAATCATTTTGCTGGCTTGCTTCACAGATGTTTTCAGTCCAATTGGGATGCAAAGAACGATCTGACATGTTTTTAAGTGCATGGTCAAAACCACCATCTAGAATCTAGACATGTTCGGCATTTCCAAGCCAAATCGGTGGAAAACTCCTGTGCGACTGACCTCCCTAGTGGGCATTCTATGCTGCCGCGCATCTCCAGATCGGTTTCCACGGAGCGCAGGTGCTGTTCACGGCCTTGCAGCGTTTGTCCACCGGCGTTTTGTATGCCATCAGCTTTCCCATGGTGCCTGAGCTGATGGTGGATGGTGGATCCATGGTGGATCAATGGCTGGTTGATTTTGAAGCAGCGGCACCATGATCTGCAGCAGTTGATTGTAGTTCTGACTGGTTTACAGTGCTCGTTCACGGTTGGTCTATGTTTGACAATGCGCAATCATGCTCGAGAATAGGCAGTGACATATACATTCTGCGCGATTTGTTGCGGTACAGTTCCAAGATGTTTCAAGATAGGTCCGGTCAAGAAACCCCATGAAAATCCATGGTCATTGTTGGAACTGGGAGAACACTTATGGATAATTAAGTGGATCACCTCACAGTTGTTTTGTCTAGCATCAGGTTGGGCGGTCAATCTGGGGTTGTGACTGAGGCAATCTTTTGGCCACCAATTGTGGATCGGTTCATATGGGATGTGTTGAAGCAAATCTCCAAGGATGATGGTGAATGGCGGTTGGTTCATGATTGGGTACTGATTATACAGTACTTCATGTGAATCTCAAAGGTTGCTGTTCGTTCATGGTTTATGGCATAGAGGACAAAAGCTTTGGACCCACGGAGGAAGCTCAGCTTTTGCTGGCATGCAATGCCACTGCTGACATTGATTTTCCAATGTTCTGTGACTTGACTTTCAGATATGTACCTTTTTCTGTAGACATCCTTTCCATTTCTGTTCGTGCCTTCACATTTCCAACATTCCACTTATATCACTACTTTGTTCATGCACAGTGCATGAGACATTGGAACCAGCTGGTGAGACACTGGAACCAGCTGGTGACATCGACGGCCAAGGCGAATCCCATTCTGAGTCCGAGTCCCAATGACTTCATCCTGCAGTGTTACCTCCCGGGAGTGCAGGAGATTCACTCCATTGGCACCAGCCAGGTGGCGCCGCATTTAGCCCACTGAACTCGCTGGCTGCTGTAAATTGCTGCAGGGTGCCATTTTGGATTCCATGCAACTAGACGTTTGATTGCATGCTGTTGGTATATATCCCATTTAATTGCTAGTTATCATCCCATATTATTGACCGGATAACCAACCCTAAACCAGCCATGAACCAACAACTTGTGTGGCGGATGAAACATGGAGAAGTTGGTTCATACCCCAGTGGCTCCATGTATGGCATATGTACCTACATTTACCTATAAAATTACCTTAATGTAGGTAAATATGCTATACATGGAGCATCTGGGTACAGGTTGATGACACAACGGCGGGTCTCCTGCAGGGATACGAAGTCTACGGCGAGTTCGAGGCCTTGGGGATTCTCAGCATGTCCACGGTGCCAGAAGTGCTCACTCCGTCGATGCTGGGCAGCGCCCCAAGGGCGTGGCGTGTCTTGTGGTGAAGATGTGGCTACGGCTGTTGGCAAATATCAACCAGACAAGAAGGATGCGGTAGGTGGACAATGAACGTGCCTAGGATTAGACATGTGTATATATATATATATATATTCAGATTTATGTTTTGCATGTTCGCCATGGATACGTTGCTTGGACCCGCGGCCATAGAAGTTTCCAGCAAGTTCAAGGTTATGCGGTATGCGTCAGAATCAAATGTCCTTTTACCAGGCAGCACTGGGGGGTTACAGCTTAACAACCCAACAAAGACAATTAGAATTACACAAACTGCCGGAGACACCATTTGGTGGGGTTTCGATGCTATAGCCACGTGGGGAGAACATTGTATTACTTTGAGACAATCGGTAAGCTGACTGTAATGAGCAATAATGATTTTTGACCTTGGAAAAGACTGAAACCGATTGTGTTATTGCGCCTGTATTTTAGTTTTGTTCATGGTTGTTTGAGCTGGAGACGACAAAAACGACCCCAGGAATTTGCCATTCTTTCAGGTTGGAATGAACATAACAACCACGTCATGACAGACAACGTCGCACCAACATGACGACGTTCCACCAACACGATAAAATTTCACCGACATGATTGCGTCCCACCAACATGAGAACATCACATCAACATCATAATGTTCCACCAACATGATAACATCAACATGTGTACGTCCCAACAACATGATAACGCCAACATGATAACGCCAACATGATAACGTTCCACCAACAGAAGAAAGTTCCACCAACATAAGCACATCTCGCCAACATGATAAGGTCTCATCAACTTGATAACGTCACACCAACATGATACCAACTTACCAACATGAGAACCTTCCATCAACTGGGATAGTGTTTCTCTGACATGAGAACGTTTCAGCAACATGATAGCGTTCCACCAAGATGATAACCATTCGATAACATGGTAACGTTCCAGCAGCATGATAAGGTCTCATCAACGCAATGATGTCCCACCAACATGATAACGTTCCACCAACATGATAGCTGGAACATCACTGACCAAAAAATGAAAAGATTCTCTCCATGAGGCACAACAATTTGGGGCGATGCAAAGCAATACAAACCCAGACAGATTGGTGATAAGACCAACATCACCCGATCCATGAGTCAACGATTGTGGCATACGAAAGGAACACGGCATGGTGTCTCTGAAAGAGATGGCATCTCAGAGATTTGAAGAAAAATGGGGCTTGCACAGATGTCATGCGACGAAACACTTTTGCCGAAGACGTCCAAACCGTCAGGGTTATAAACGTCGTTTTGACCTTATTTGACCTTGTTTGATGGTTGCTTTGCTTTGCATTAAACATGGCCAATGATGGTTAATTGATTGATTCATTCATGTTGTGTTGATTGACGGTTGCGGTTAGATCAACCATGTTGGGGGCTTCTCCAATTGATTTTTCTAACAAAATGGGGCCCACGCCCCCCAGCACCCAAGGATGGTCCAGTTCAAATTGCGCACGCCGTTGCCGTCGTCCGCGGAGTCGCTGCACTTTCGCTTGGCGTCCGACGGAGTGGGCAGCTTCGATCCGCTGAACTGCATTGCGGCCCGGCACGCTGAAGCACCACTGGGTGATGAGTGGGTGGAGCTGGTTGATCATTTTGCTTGATTGTACCTTATAATGTTGGTTAGTAATGTTGGTAATGCTGGTTGGTTAGGAATGTTGGTTGGTCATGTTGGTTGATGGTGAGTAGTCATGTGGCTATGCGTCAATATTTACCAACCAATTTCATGGTGGATATTAGCGGGGAGAATCACCGATAATAATTGAGGAAAACAATGGTTAATGATAGGGCAACAAGGGGTATAGGGTATTGACCCACTGCCTAGTAGTGATCTTGGTTGGTTAATGATGAGTAGTAAAGTTGGTCAACCATGATGACATATGAGGACTATAATGTTAGTTATTGGTAATGCTCGTTGGTAAGACAATGATGACTAGTCAGTTCATCATGTTGGAAAATAGTACAGTCAGTAGTGATGTCAGGTAGTAGTGTCGGTCTGTAAAGTTGGTTGGCAATGATGTGAATAGGACAACGCAGATCTGCAATGCTTGCTAGTAACGATGGTTACTGACCACTTGCAATTATCACACATTTGCTGGTTAATGATGGTCATAATGATGGTCATAAGGGTCTCGATCCTGGCCGCTTGACTGAAGGACAAGCTTGGACCCTTACTCAACACATGGGGTCGAAGGGGAGATCGCTAGTGGGGAGCCAGTATGGAGTATGGACCTTGGGGAACGGAGAATCTGGGGATCAAGGGCCAGGCCAGGGAGACCCTTCGTCATGCCCAGGTTTATGTCAATAAATGATCACTAGTATCAATGACGGATGGGTGATAATCATTGTCAGCAGTGACGGCTAATCATGACGGATAGTAAGGATGGGATATGCGTGTTGTGTTCGTGTTGTGCAACGAAGCTTGAGATGGGAATCAGTGCTTGGAGATGTAGATGACAAGTAGGATCTGTCATTGTGGTAGTGGTGTATGTTTGCCGGACCGTTGACAAATTCCACAGGATCGTAGGAGGGTAGTGGAGAAAGGATGCAAACCGGGTGATACATGCTGTATGCAGTATGCATATATATATAATATCTAGAGAGAGAGAGATAGCATGAATGCACATGTTTGTTTTGTCAAAGCACATATTTACATTGGATATTTTACATGTTTGCATTTTTTTGCATCTATATAGTTCACACCATCAGTTCATACTTACACTGACACTACCCTCACGCCATTTTAGCCTACTAAAGTATCATAATGTCACTGCAACTTATGACAAAAACCAGTCCCAACACACTTGGCACTACACAGACATTTGTATATGATATTCATATATATATCTATATATATATATATATGTATGCATTTATCATTTATTCATTCATGTTTTTGCATGGTATTTATATATATTTAGATAGATATATATATATATATATATATATGTATGTATGTGTATACGCATATCTTAGTATACCCCTGATCATTGTTCGACAGTTCCACCTGCCCTGATGAAATCACCCGGGGTTTCGCTTCCCGTCGTTCGACGAAGTCAGGTGGATCGCTTGGTCACCACCGTGCCGCCCGTCTCCGATCGCTCAGCCTGGCTGCTGACTCCCGCACCCTGGCAGCAGCGGCTGGATGGCGCACAGTAGTGATGGCGGCTGGATGGCGCTGATGTTTGCTATGTTATGTGATCTTTATATGCTATTATTGACAGGCTTATCAGATCATATAGGCTTAAGAGATGCTATAATATGATCTAAATAGGCCTGTCAGATCTTCTTGTGATCTCATTATTGCTACTTGCAACTGGATGGCTTAGTAGTGATCCTATCAGATCTTATTAGTATAGAGAGAGTGTCGTTTTTGTTTATTCATAAATTGATTTATGTGCTTACTGATTGATTTAGAGAATTCGATGTATCCGGTCCATGACACTGAGGAATGAGATAGACTACATATTTGTGTATATTTACAGTGTACATAGTACATATATGTGCGTATAGAGTTGCATGACTACTGCACACAAGTGGCTTTGACCGTCATTAAGCAGATATTGGATAGGTGATCCAGATCCTCATGCCTCCCAGTGGAAGTGTTTTGCCAACAATTTTGTGGTTACTTCTATCCGGATGAGAGCACATCACAAAAGTAGGGTACCTGGAGACTATAGTTTCCTGTTGATTTTCTGACCACAGTGCAATTCATTGATAGAAAGTGGTACTCCCAACAGTTGTAAGTTTCTTTATACACTGCCTAACTATAGATATATCTACCACAAGTGTTAGCTACCCTGGTTATCAGCCAACTTTGCTGTCTTGGGGGTAGCACTCTGTCTTTTTTGGATGTTTATAGTGGACTGTGGCATAACAAAGATTACGCGCATATGTCTCTGGAAAACACTGGACTGTGTCTTCGAATATCTCAAAAGCACTTCTAACAGCGAAGCCGCATCAATGGAATCAATGCATGGAATCAACATGGATGTTGAAGTCGCCAGTCTTGAGATGGCCAATGGCCCACAGAAAAAATGAGTACATTTGCCAAACATCCAATAAGCAATTTCCATTGAGCAACGTTGTGAAATAGTCGTGATTCGTCGCCAACAAAACCATCGTTTAAGGTAGACCCTTGAGTCGTGGATCATCAACTCGTGGCCTTTCAGTATCTTAGACGTGACCGTGTTCCCTGTGGAGATGATTCTCACCATTATTGGTACATAGCTGCAAATCCATAGTTGCAAATGACACAAAGTTAGGGAATTCTCACCATTGCTGGGAATTGCACGCTTCCACAGCCGGCAGTAGGATTTGTTTTCCACCTACCCTTCCATTCGTCGCAGTGAATATCGCTTCCTGCAGCTGAGACGGACGATTAGACACGGGGGACTGTCGCTTTCAGCGCGCGCAAGAGCACGGTCAATGGTGACGATTCCAAGTTTCTCCCCAGTTGCTCAACTAAGTGCTTTCAACTATTAGCTGAATCTTTCAACTAATGGTCCTCCCAGTTGCTCAACTAAGGAGGATTGCTTGGTTTCGGCTGATGGTTCGGATGCCACCTTTCTGTTCGGCGGAACTTTGCTCGCCAAGACGAGCCTTGGCCATGGCTGGATTTGCACAATTGGTGAAATTTCCAATGTGAAGCTACTAAATTTGGGTGTTTCTCAAAATAGGGGTACCCCCAAATCATCCTTTAATAGTCATTTACAGTGATAAATCGACCATTTTTGGGGTCCCCTATTTTGAGAAACCACCATTTACTAAATGGTTTCCAGATATTTGTCAAGTCAGGGCAATCACAATCCACCAGTAGTTGATGCTTTAATATGCTTTAATGTCAAATGGGGGACATTGCTTGGGTATGCTTGGGTCATTTGATCGTGCTGGAAGCCTCGCTTTCATACCAGGTTCACTAGCAAAGGGTTGGTTGATTGTTTCCAGGAAGCCATCATCGAGAATGGTCCCCTCACTGATACGCTGACAATTCTTCCAATGGGCCAATGGTTGGGGATTGAATATATATATATATATATATATATATATGTGTGATGTAAGTCGTTACCCTAAAAAACCTGGCGAGTACCAGTCCAACCACCATTGAATCAGGATCAGATCCTGGCTTGACCAGGGACCAAGCGGACCAGTCGCAACCGCGACCCAGGAAGTACTACTTCTGGATCTTCACCGTGAACCCCGGCTCTACTCGGACCTTTGCCGCGAGCACGATGCTGAACGGCCAACGTGTGCCTTGAAGCACAGCAAGCCATGTGGCTGACACGAATTAAGCGAAAGTGATTGGGAGGGTCACCCAGTTATTGGGGATGAGATGGGTGTTTAATGGTTTATACCATCTATGATCATAGTATTGAATGACATCTATATATATATATATGTATATATAGATATAATTTGTTTTTTGCATTTATAACCTTTTAAATAACATATTTAGTTTTTAGATAAACATATATATATATATACTCGGTTCTCAAATGTTTCTGTACAATATGTTAATACTTAGACTATCTATTATACTGATGTTTAATGGTTTATACCCAGCTTTGTAACGATTTCTCACCAGTTTCTATGGTTTGTGTGGGATTATGATGGCATTCGGCATACCATCCATCAATCAATTTTACAACATTTATTACAACCTGATTAATACATGATGGATGTTTTGTGTGTTTTTTCATGGTATGTTTACCTCCGCATTCTGTGCTGCAGCAGCACCAGCGCCAAGTGCTTGAGTACAGCAAAACCAACAACGACCAGAATACGGGGAAAAAAATAGCAAACAGCGATCGGTTCCGTAGCCCTATCAAACATCTTTCACCATCAACCACAAGCATATCAGCAAATCATCCACCAGAATCATCACGTACCATGCATTCAGCAAACAAGGATTCGCGATGATCTCCCAACCGTGGGCCGTGAACCATTTGGTTAGGCAGTCCATTTACCAACCAGAAAGAATTTAAACCAACATAATATATATTCATTAGCCATTAGCCATCAAGTAGCCATCAATTCACCACACTTGCCATTCACCAACCACAAGCCAACCATTTCTCCCCAATCCGTTCACCAATCATCAACCATTCAATAACCATTTACCAAACATTTACTGGTTGGCGAGATGTTAACACAAAACCAACCGTTGTGATCATCAATACCAACAATGTTTGACAACCATCAACCAGCCATTTACCATGTACCAACCAGTCACCAACCATCAACCAACCACTTACCATCAACCAGCCATTTGGTGATTTCTCAAAATAGGTGTCCCCTAAATCATCCAATATTACCACTTCTAGTAGTAGTCAATCAACCATTTTTTGGGTATCCCCATTTTCAGAACCATATTTACCAAGCTGATAAACCACTTGTCATCAACCACTTATCATCAACCAAGCATCAACCAACCATCAACCATCAACCAGTTGGCTGTGGGTCAAAACCCTTAGTCCCCCTGGTTCCCCTATCATTAACCATTGTCTTCCCTATGATTTGGTTGGTCATTATAAGCCATTATTGGATAGTTAATAGCTGGTATATCCCCTACTATTGTTACTTAGTATCCCCTATTATTAACCAGTAACCATATATAGCCATTATTGATGGTTAAGATTGACCCATAGCCAGTTCATGACCGACTTGCCTCACCAAGCACTTCCCGAGGTTCACGAGACCTCCTTCCGCTTCTCCTGGACGTCCTTGCGAGGCTCCGTGGTGCCCAGCACCTACGCTGCAGCTACGCCGCATCGCGCGGTGCTGACGATCTACAAGGCCAAGCAGCTGCAAGGGCAACGGGGAGCCTGGGCAGATCTAAGGGCGAAGGGCGGGGAGGAAAGGGGGTCAAGTCACGGGGGACCCCCATCTTGTGATGCTTGGAGTTTATTCCATGAGCTCCCAAAAACGATATTTTAGAGGCTAAAAACGTAGCTTGTTTAAGGTTTGGGGGGCCCATGGTTCTTACAACATGTTGATTAAACTGGATGATAACTAGGGCGTCATGACGACTGCGAAACATCCATTTTTTTTTTTGTGAGTTTTGATTCACCAAGCCTAAAGCACCTGAAGTTTATGGGATGTTCACACGCCAGGTTTCAGGCCACAACATGCTACAAACATGAATTTAGTGCTTGATTTTGGGAGCATATTTCATTTTCCATTTGGTGGTTCCTCAAAATAGGGGCATCCGTAAATCATCTATCATCTATTATAGTAATAAATCGGCCATTTTGGGGGTCCCTTATTTTGACAAGCGCTTATGTTTTGTTCATCCATGGGCTTTTCGAGTTTTATGTAACACATATGTTATGATAATTCTGTACAGAACTGAACACTAATGACGATTATATACGTTCTATCGGCCAAATTGACGCCAGTAAACATCCACAATGTTGAATACTGCGATAGTTAATGGCCAATAATTGCGAAAAGCTGTTTAATCACTGTCAAAACTGGATGTTTGCTGGTCGGAGTGTCATGTTCAGGGACAAGTGGGGAAAATCCAATCTGGACAAAGGCCGCACTGTCGATTTATGAGGATTGACAATTGGAGTGTTATTTTGTCCGAACAGAGACTTGCTTTGTCTCGTAATGATGGGTTTTCCAGAAATCTTTTGTGGTCGATTATTAGTAGGCGGCTGGTGAAAAAGAGGTGATTTGCAATTTTATCCTTTTGTGAAAACAAGTTTGGACATGGATCAATCATGGAACCAGGACCATGACAAATCAATAAGAAATATGCTATTTGTGCATCATGGAACTTCATAGGGTCGCGGCTGACGCAAACATAAAGGTCAAATTGCGTAATGAACAATATGTATATATGCATACATAGATGTACTGTAGTAGCTGTAGTAGCAGTAGTAGCATGATTATTTTGGGGCGTGGTTTTCCCTCTCTCTTTCTCTCACCCCACAATGGATCCATGCTAATATCTCAGCAGAACCCAACTCAAGCCCAGTATCTCAAACCCAGCAGTACCCAACTCTTCACAACGTGGTGCTTGTTGTTTCTTGGGAAGCACCAGTTGTTGCGCTCAGGATCTTTGCAGCTGCAATTTCCAAGAGGATTCACCCCCTCCTGCGACCGCTTTCGACCCGGCGGCAGTTTACCAGCGACCGCTCGATGCAGAGCACTGCAAGAGACGGAAGCTTTTTTGAGAAGATCAAAGAGGCTGATGCCAACTTGTGCTCGTTGAACCGCCATAGCCGAGCCAGAAGCCATATTGAAATGTATTCAATATATATATATATATATTTGAATTTACGTATATATATATATATTTACGTATGTATATTTATTTACATTTATATATTGAATATATGCTATGCTTATACTGATATTGAATATCAATACTTAAGTGACGGTTGATGCTAGGTATTGATGATTGATAGGGATTGATGCCAAGTTTCGATGGTGTGTGATAACAACAAATGGAGGTTGAGAGGCTAAACACTCATTCCATAGTCTACCGAAAATGTGACTGAGATGGCTGACCATTTTCATTTGCTGCTGTCAACATTCATGTAGTGGTATTGAATGGTGCTAGATGCTGTTGTTGGGTAGGGAAATGAGTGCGTTTGATATGTTTTGTTTATATAGTATCTTTTAGATGCAAGTTCAGTCTTTGTTTTCGGTCGATTCCCAACATACACATTTATTTACATGATAGTTTCATGTGTTTGTTGTTTGTATGTTGTTACTTTGTTCACGCACATCAGATTATCACTTACACTGAAAGGAAGTTGAGTGTTATGTGAGTTATGTGTATATAAGTAAATATGAATGTATATATATATATGTATGTATGTACCCTAGTATCTCCACATGTTATAATTAAATATTAAGGAAATCCCTTTTGCCTAATTTCAAACCATTCTTTTCGCTGAACCACCCTTTAGGTCAAGAGAACAAAAAAACAATGATCAAACAATGATCTACATGTGTGTTACTTAATTACCATAGTTAGTCATTGCCAATCATTTCCGTCATCAACTTATTGCCAATCACTTCTAGTCTCTATTGTACTACAGCCATTATTGACCAGTATTTATTGCTTTAGTGTTATTATATAATAGATGATTATACGTTTTATGAATGCTAGACGCCATTGCCAATCATATATCATTTAGCATTGATTGACCATATCAATTACTTTTAGGCATGGCTCCTTCACCATTATGGGTCACGTTTATAATCGATGTTTGACCACATGATGAGGCACTATTATTTGTCATCACCGATCATCATTAGCCGCTATTTACCATTCTCAAACATGTTTGTCATGGTTCATCACTCGTCATCGATGTGCTACTAGCATCTACTAGACATTATCCGAACCAGCAGCCATCAAGAACTATTTGCGACTACAACTTTGGCCAATAGGCTATTATAATCCATTAGGGCTTGTCCACACATGATGGTGCCTACCATCCCCAAACGATCATCATTCAGAGGGAAACCACCAGCTTTGGGGCTATGCCATTTATGGATTAGGCACCATGAGTATCCACCATCTTTTTTTAAAAATCAATTAAGCATGTTTGCCAACTACCAAGCAATAACTGTCGGCCGCAATCAAACGCAATTCTGGTTCCTTGGCCTTACGCCTTGTGAACTGGCGACCGGTAAGGTGTTGCAGGGAATCCATGAACTAACCATCCATCAACAACTAGGAACAACTATTTGCAATTATTCACACCTATCAACCACCATCAAGAACTATTAAGAACTATTAGCAACCATCATCAGCTATTAATCATCATTAACTGACTATTGAGTATAACTATTAATCATTAACTAACAACTATTAACCATCAACCCATCTATCCAGCTTGGCCGCTTCACCGCTTCACCACCCTCGCCACGGTGCTGAGGACAGCTCCAATGCGCTCCTACAGATCTACTGGCGCTCCCTCTTCGGCCAAGGTCCATTGCAGGTGCCGCTTCAGGTGGCCTTCAGCTTGACCAACGGCGACGTCTCGGTCACGTGCCTTGGAAGCACGGCATGAGCTGCACAACGGTGAGCTTGGCAACGGGAGCGGTGAAGGTGGTCTTACCGGCTGGTGAGTGGTGAGTGATTGGTGGTGAGTGGTTAGTGATGTCGAATTTCATGGTGCTAAATGGGTTTGATATTCAACCACTCCTTGCGTGTCAATGCTGATGATTAATATTGGTAAATCATGGTGGTGGGGTGAGAATGCTTGTGGATGATTATGGTCAATGATATTTTTTAGGTTTGATACTGGTTCAACATGATGGTTTAAAGTTTATAGTGCTGGTCAATGAGGATCAAATGTTGTTTTTCAATGGTTACTGTAATGATGGTTGATGGTTGATGTCAAGGGACGAAGGGTCTCGGCGCTACGGTGACAGCAAGTGTCAGTTTCTAGGGGAGCTTAGCAACTATTCTAGCCCATCCAACTTGTTCTGGCAATGAACATCAGGATTGGTAAGATGTTATGACTTTCCATTGACAGGTTGGGGTAGCAATAAGAAGACTTTGCCTTAGTCTGACCGGAATGACCAATAAACTTTGTAGCTATAGCTTTCATATCAAGCAAAACGTGGTCCGCACCAAATGCTGGGACCGCACAACAGCAAGAAGGGGTACTGTGATCAGATACTAACCAGTACAGACCGTACGCAGATACAATTGAGAATGGGACACCACTAGGTCCTAGTGTTTGTCGACAATCAACATGGTTTGCAAATCAATATCGGGGCAACAGTTGGGTTTTATCCCTGTGTGACGAGGGATTAAACACAGCCATTACTTGAACAAGGCCACTGGTGAAAGGAAGAACATAAACAATCACATGCATTCATGGTTTTCTAGCAGAACGATAGAAATCACACAGATTTTGGCAACAGTTGACATATTCGTGACCCGTTCACTGCTTGCCTTCAAGGTATAAGCAACCATTAGAGTGGCTGATCCAAGAATTCGTCACACTTATGGCCCTACGATCAACCAAAATTCACCACTAGTATTAACCGCCATGATTGACCAGCATTAACCAGCATCAACCACCATTCTTCACCCATGATTCACCATCATTCACCGTTGAACCAATGAAAAATACGTCTCCCTTGCGTGATCTCCCATGTTGAATCTCGGCACTAGGTCCACCCAACAAGACTGGAGCGTGGGCATTTTTGAAGGTGAGGCCTGCGCCCGACTGGTACTGGTGGCGCTGGGCATTGCCCCAAACTGTTGGGTGATTCTCAGCGTTTCACCATGCTCAGTGATGAAGATGGTGGTTTCTCAAAGATAGGGGAGCCCAAAAAGTTGTGGTTTATTTTTCTGAAGATGTTTATTAGTTGGTGATTTTGGGGTTCCCCCAGTTTGGCAAACACCCATATGGCTGTTAAAATGATTAATAATAGTTTTTAGATATGAACTGTCGAGCGGCTACAGGAATCTGACAGCACTGGAAGGGATGTGATGGGATCATCATAGGTTGCAGGCGCTAAATCACCTGGAAAAATAATGCAAGACATGGAGGAAAGCTACTTCCAACAAAAGGCCCCAAAGCATCAGAAGCAGATAAAATCTGACAACGACACTCTTCCACCCTCAGAGACTCTATCGCGCAGGAGAAAACCAAGACTTTGCCGTCGACTTTTCGGGGGACACTGGTCCCTTGGTATCAAAGCTTTTAGACTTTGATTTGAAGCCTGGTATGACAAGCTGGTGGTTTTGGTCATTTTCTATTTTCCCTAGTATTGACAACAGGTTGGTAAATATGCAAGACCAATGGAGTGCTTGGGAGTGGTTGATTGGTTCATCACGCAATGGCAGAGCAAGTTGGCGATCTACCGAAAAATCTGGCAACATGAGGACTTGAGGCCTACGAAGTGTGCCAGAAATTTGAGGCTTTCAGCATTCGAAGAGAAGCTTGGCACAGCTGTAGCTGGGGATGTTGCGTGGCCTTTGACACTCAAATTTGAAACATGTGTTACATAATAATATGTGAATACAAGGCCATATGCAAACCATCCCAACAAACACAGCTCAGATGTTGTTTGATGTATGTTTTTTCTGTACACAGGCACGTAAGTTATATTTGATTAAGTATATACATATTTTTATATATGTATATAGATAATATATAAATATATTTATATATATATATATATATTTTTTTTTCATATATAGATATATGACTATATATTCACACGCGAGTCCCAAGGATGAATATCGAATATACCTACCTTGGCGGATTCGCAGAATGTAGATCTTTGCATGCGTCGCAAATGTACAGCATGCCTGTAAGTGCTATGCATACCCATTTACCGCACATGTAATATGCATATGTTTGTACTGATGCATATATAAACATTATCTACTTTGATACTTTGTTTGTGTATCACACATGTAGATTTCTTTGTATATGTATATACATGAATGTATGCATGTGTAGATATGCACGTGTTTATTTCCTGTTCCAAACCTCAGAACATTTCTACTACAGTCAATTTGTATGTGGTAATTCAAAGGTTCAGCTGAACATGTCAACTAATTCGCAAGGCAGATTCAATTGTGCGACTGATTTTGAGTCTTTGAGTTGAGTACCCTCCAGGAAACTAATACCGACCCTACCAGAAAGGTATCCCAATAGGAAACTGATCTTCTGACCTTTCTTTGGTAGGGTCTATGTTAGTTTCCGGGAGTGTGTATTTTGTTGGAAACTGTGTGATCTGATGGAACTCATTATTGCTGATGCAATCCGAATGTTTGCGCAGACTCTTTGCGACAGGGGTAGGCAAATAAGAAAACTAGTCATACAACTGCCATTGGAGCAGGTGGTTTCGCTACTGAGGGGTTGCTCAAATTGCCCCGGAAGATGGTAGTCCATTGACTGGGAAGGTTTAAAGTTGTGGTGTTAGGCCCAAGAATGGCAAGTTGGCGGCTTCCCAACAATGTGATGCTGATTGTTGAGGAAGGCTGGGGTACACACCCGCGTCATTCTCCAACATGAAGTGCTTTTGGAAAAGATGGGAAATTGCCATAGAAAAGGAAAAAGCCGCTCGGGTGAACATCTCTTGAGTTTCCCAGAAGCTCTATATTGACCCGCCAATGATCACTGACCCAGGAAGATTCCTCCATCATCTCCGTGGTGATGAAGATAGGAGTCTTGGAATGTGTTCAGGTGTACCGAAGGAATCTTTTATTTTGCATATTTTGCTTGGCTTCATAAATGGGCAGTCTATTGCGCAGGAGTTTTTCTTCAGTCGTCGCTGGTTGTGTTCGAATGGTGTGGGCTCGTTTGATGCTCGTAGGGTATAGTCATGAGTCATTGGCAATTGTGTTATTGAATCATGGCTAACAATGGTTTAAAGCTACAGAGCTAATCCCCAAGGACCATATGGGTATGTGCCAAAATTATCAACCCCTAATATGGCCAATTGTAAAGGAATTCATTTCTAATCCAATGGTTTTTGGGGTATTCCTCTTTTGGCACATACCCATATGTTGATATACTTTGGCTTTTTCAACCTGCAATCCTCGAGGAGTGGATGTCGCTGCGGCTTTTGACATTTTGTTGCGTGTGGAACTTCATTCATCGTTGTCTGCACCAGCAGAACTCTATTGCCCAGAAACGTCCATTTGGCAGCCTCGTGATGCACCTTTGCAGAGTCGGAGGTGAAGGTGGCACTGATGCCCTTAGATAACTCTGACAAAAGAGAATCACCATTGAACAGGTAAAACCATCATCTGGAACCATCGAGTTTCCACCTGCAGATGGTAGCAATACCAGAGAGTAGCAGAAAGATGTGAAATGAACGAACTTATGCTAGTGAATCCCGGCATTCCTGCGCTATGTGAATCCCGGTAGTACTACCGGTGTTGTGTCCTTCATGTGATGCGCCGTGACACCCCAAGGAAGGCGCCCATGAGCCCAGCTAAGGCCTTGCTTGGTCATATCCTGAGCTCGGCACAGGGACTTCCAAGATACACCGTGCCATGGCGGGATCGGAGCAGCGCCTGGTGGGTAACTTGTGAAGCTAAGCAGGTTGGTAGCTGTCATTAACCATCACTGATTGGTTGGTGGTTTCATGTTTCATCCTTAACCATCATTAAACATCACTAGTGAACCATATAGTAAACCATCATAATCAAAAACTGACTGGTGCGTTGAAACATCTGTGATTATTTTAAGTAATTAATCATTAAGGATTGGTTGGTTGACTAATATTCTTCAAATGGGTTGAAACCTCGAGTCCGAGCGCGTTGAATGGGAAAAAATGGGTTGTAACCACCAACCAGTCAAGGCAGAAACGAAAAGTGATGAGCATTTGGCAACGAATCCATTGACAGTCTGTCAAATTGCGTTTTTGCTTGGCCTCACAAATAGGTGTTGTTTGCGTTGACTGGTGCTTATGTGTGCGGTCCTGATTCTTCCAAATACAGGACGGCTTTCTATGGTCAAAAGCAATCCCTCTGCCATACAAACAAAACACATCTAATCGATCACCCGGATCGAACAGCTTCTGTTCAATGTGATATTTAGAAAATGAGATAAGTATTTAGTTTTGTATACGCATATATGTTCTTTGATGACGGAGGTCAAGGGATCGGTCCAAGATTAATATCTCTACTGACCCTTACTTTTTCTACGGGCCATCAGGTGTGCGTGCAGGAGCCGCGCGTGCAGCTCCCTGTGGATGTGCTGAGCAGCGTAGCACAACATGTTTCGGTACCCCGGTGAACTTCATGGGCGCTGATCAATCGTGGCTGGTGCTTTAAACGTGGCCATGATGGCATATCAAGTTGGCATGTTTTGAGGCGGGGGCAACTAACGAAAGCACCCAGCAATCATGGCTATAAAGGGGTGATAGTCAACTAGAATCAATAGTTGATCATGCTGGGAGATCCATTTGTTAGTCGCCACCTTGGATGGTCGCAGCATCGGTTCAAAGCCATTCAGGGGTGGTTTATGGATAGTTGGATCTCCCACTACTGCCACACATCACAGCAGCCTTGGGGGCCTTGGCATTATCCACAACAGTGGCCATCATGTGCTATCCACGGTGACCTTCCTGATGCTTAACGGCGCTTCATGTTTGATGAGGCCTTGATGAATTTAATGATCAATCACGCATAGTAGTGGTTGACTTTGCTTAATTACCTGGCCTGATGAGGGACGAGAATCATCCATCATCAGTTTTTCTTTCATCTAGTCATTGAGGGTTTCACAGATTGAAAAACGGCGTGCTTGGGATGCAAGACTGAAGGCTGTGTGAAGTTGTTTTTTTAATGGACTATTTGCAAGGGTGAACCCTTGCTGGCAATGGAAAAATGTGGGCTACATGATGGCTATACTTAGCTTACTTCTAAGCTTAATGAGCTAGGCAATTGTAGCTCTGGCCGAGTTTCTTTGTGTTGTTTCGCCAGCCCTCATGGGTAGATCTCGTGGCAACAAAGTCTGAAGTGAAGCGATTAAACATGCTAGACTACATGGTGGTTCCTTACAATAGGGAACCCCAAGAAATGGTTGGCTTATTCTGGTTTATTGCTATTAATGATTATTGGATGATCTGGGGGTACCCTCATTCTGGGAAACCCTCACATGCTAAAAAATCATTTATACGCAAGCACCCATTGGCGGTGGACTCTCGCAACGCCGCAAAGACCCCTCCTTTTGGATTGCCTCCTTGAACACTCCATCAGGAACCACTGTTGTTCACCCACCATGTTTACCAACAAAGATGTCCTTCCAATTCTGTGAATCTCCGTGGCACAACTCCTGCAAGGTGGGCCCCCCTGGTTATAAGTTGATTAATATGCCATATAACTCTAGTTAAATCTACCATTTGCCTGGTAGTTACCCTAGTTATAAGCCAACTTAGCTAACGTTTCGGGGGCCCACCTTGTGTTGAAGCCAAGGTGGTGCTGTTTCAGCTGCCCTACAGCCGTTTCTACGGTGGAGCCGACGCCTTTGGCTTGGAACTTCGCATGCAACGCAGCCAGCGTGGCTTCGCACCACTGGAGCCGACGGCCTCAGAGGCATGGGAAGACGACCTGAAGAGCTATCAATTTGGCTATGGGTCAATATGGCCATGGGTCAATATTAACCAACCAACTAATGGGATATTTCCACCAACAATAATAAAGAAAACAATGGTTAATGATAGGGGAACCAGGGGTACAGGGTTTTGACCCACTGCCATATGAACCATCAATAATGACTTATAATGACCAACCAACTATCAATTTCACTTCAAGACTTAGTAGAATTACATGTTGAATTCCAAGAAAATTCCATCATTCAACATGTACTTCTACTAAGCAACCAGCAGATAGAGTACTGTTTGACGGTTTCAAATTTTAAGCATGCTTTGGTTTCCCCAGTATTTGGAGATGGTTGTTTGACAATTGTGTTGTTTGCTGTTTGTTGTGGTTATTTTTTAAGGATTGAAGCCACCGACCAGTTCATGCTGGTAGATATTCCTATCTGTTTCCCCGCAGGTGCATGTTCTCCGATGCAAGCCGATGCTTTGTCGGGAGAGAGGTTCCTTTCTAGCATGGAACCATCAGATCACCAGGACAAGACTATCATCAGGTCATGGCTGTGGGTCAATACCATGTACCCCTGATGAACATCTCATAAACCTGTCCGAGTCGAGCTTTTGCAATGTGAACTGCTACTCCTTTTGTGGACTCTCGCATGATCAGCCATAGTTCGGAATCATACACCTGTAGAAGTTATATCATGGTTCCAAGCTATACAAATCATCAATCACCAACATCCATCAACATCCATTCAACCTTATAAGCTATAGTTATTTAGCTGTGGGTCAAAAACCCGTACCCCTGGTTCCCTATCACTAGCCATTGTTTCCCCTATTATTGTTGGTGGAAATCCCCATTATTGGTTGGTTAATATTGACCCATAGCCATTTGAGTCTTATATCTATGACCACCATTTACCGAATTCACGGTCACATGTTGCACCAGGCTTTAGCCGAACGCCTCAGCGTGAACCTGGAGTCGCAGGGTCGCCGCATCGCATGTGGCTCCCTGCCACTAGGCCCTCCACCCGTGGCGAACGACACCGAAGCGCTTGGTGACATCGCAGCAGAGACCTCTGGAAGCTCTGTCAGTGGATGAGTGGCGACCACAGCTACCTGCCTGGTGGTTTGATTGAGTTTTTGAACATTTTCAGGATTTTCCTTAGTAATTATGGGATATAATGACCAATAATAATGGTTAGACAACTACCTGGCTGGTGGTTTGACTGACATTTTGCTTATTTTCCTATATTTTCCCCACTAGTTATTAACAAATGCTTGGTTGACAAGCATTTTTTTTCATAGGGGTGGTTCAACCACCAACCAGCTACTGTCAGGTGGTGAAAGTTGATGACCTGAAGGCATGGCACGACCAAGACTCCAACTGACCACTCCAGTGCTGCGCATCTTTGGACTTCTAACGAGATGAAGAAGCCAGTGGGAGATCTGATGTGTTACCCAGTATTTCTCTGTGAGCAGAAGTTGCCTTGGCGACAGCCTGGAGCTTGGATGGCGTATTGATTCGTTCCGGGGTTTCGAAGCTGAAGCGAAGGCCAAAGAATGGCGTGGCTTCAGCAGTACTGAAAACCATTGTGACAACCTGGACTGGAAGCTGCGCTGATCACCCAATGAGATCCTTGAATCCACGATTCCACAGATGCGAGCGCATTAAACTTGAGAGCCTTTATTTTCCAGCTGGAGCAGCTTGCATGAGATGATGACTTTGGAACAGTTGAGCAATCGTTTCCGTTTTGCCTGCGAAGATCCGAAAGAAGAAGCATCGGCATGCTGCAGTTTCACCCTGGCCTTGGCCGTCAACGTTGAAGAGATCTCCAATGGAACTGCAACAGATGTCAATGCACAAGCATTGGCGTACTGGAAAAGCGGACATGGCAATGAAAATGCACTGGTTTGGTCGCAGATCACTTTTCGGTAGCTCGTTTCCCCATGCACCACGGGTCGCCAAGATGGAATGTTTTGCAACGGAGCCGATGGCATCAGTTGGAACGACAAACATATACCAGCACTGACGATCACTACCAGTCACTACAGGATATGGGTTTGTGCCAAAATAAGGTATCCAATAACCCACCAAAACATGATTAATCATTTAATTTGGAAAGCATGCGTTTTGGGGGTGCCACTATTTTGGCGCTATGAGTTAATTTGCGCAATTCATTCCCAGTAAGGGGCTTGCTCTATCTTTTTCTTCGCATCCATATTCAGCTGGTGAACGAGATGGGTCCACCCATCCGAACGAGATTTGTTTGATGTATAATAAATATGTACAATTTGATGTCAATTACTTGTCTATTTGATGTATAACTGAACGAGATACCCTAAAATGACATTGTCCAGTCTTAATTGTTTTTAAACTGAACGAGGCCGGGTCCGCCCTTCAAAGTACCGCAAAAGGATCTTGTACGAATAAAAGCAGCTGCTCATATATTGAGACGATGATTTGATGATTTGGTGACATGCGCACCATATGGTTGTTACGTGATTTATTTACCAATCAATACCAATGAAGAATCCATCAAGGCACAAGTCCTCAAGTTGAGATATGGATGTAGGTGAAATCAGATTTGAGCCCACAAAAGAGGTGTTCCGCGGGCCACACATTTTTGTTTGATTGTTTACTGAAAAATCATCTCAAATGATCCCTTTCCTCTGAATAACTAAATTCCTCTGAAAATTATTTGTCTTTGATTTACCTCTGAAAACCACTCCTTTGTTAGGGAGAATGGGTTTTTATGGCCTCGAACAACTGTAAGCGATACCTCTATTTCAATCTCACAGCAGCAAGATGAGGGCATGCGTCCTTTGTCAGCTATTAAGATTTGGAACTCCAGGATTTGCTTGGGGCTATGCAATCACCACCAGCGGATGGTCCTTCTTGGTCTTTGCTGTACTCCCAAGCAAAACCAGTGGTTTGTGGAGCCCATGTATCATCGTTGATCTTTGAGCGCAGGAATGTTTGCAGTGAAAATATCAGCGCTTTGCGATGTTGTGATCTTTGATGAACTATAATTATCCATGAAGTGGGTGGAAGTAATTCAAGACCACCTGTTCCGACCAACCAGTCTCGTTACAATTTATGTTGATTATCCGTGCTACAGTAGTCATCTACATTGTTTGTGTGATTCCCAAATACATGGCAGCTTGCCAATCCTTACAAACTAGAACATGGCTGCCCGCTATTGTTGAATGACGTGGTCCATTAATTAATACAATAGGGCTGCTGTATACACCTAGTATATCAGCTTACACTATCTTACACTTAGGGTAGTATCATGAACAGTGTAGTTATACGATAGACACCGTCACGACCAGCAAAACATGGTCTAGTTCCAGCCGGCACAATGGCTAATCACCAGCATCCGTAAAGCAATGGTAGGTCGCTTGGCTACAAGACCCAGTCTACAAGTAAATCACAGTTTTATAGGTAGGTTGCATTAGCCCTGTAGGTCTAGTACTCGAACCAATGTAGCTTCGCTTGAGCATTGATTGTTTCCCAGTCTGGGATTTGGGCCATTCAGTTCATAGCTGCGGGTCAAAACCCAGATATACCATCATTAAACATGTTATTCTTATTGTCGGTTGTTTTATCTTCCATACAATATTCTTATTTTCCATTGTCAACCATCAAACCATGATTGACAATCATTGTTATTTTCTACATTGTTTCCATTGTCAACCATGTTTTGTTGACCATTAAACCATGCTTGGTTAACTTCATGACGCTTCACCATCGATTCCCCCATGATGGATGGTGAACTCACTGCGGACGGTGGCCCCGGCTTCAGGGCCACATCCAAGTGGAGGCCCAGCTTTCTGCCAGCCGCAGCAAGGTGTTGCTGGGGAAGGACGGGACGGGGAGGGGAGGCTGACGATGCTGACTCGAAGCTGGGGCCCCTACGGTGGAAATGTTGGGGTCAGGTGTTGTTGAACTGTTGTGGAACCATATTTTCGAATGAAAAAATAGGGGGTAGTACGGTACAACCGTTCTATGAATGATCGAATTTTGTAGAACTAACAGCCATAGGGCTAAAATCTTGTATCACATTTTCGAGAATATGTGTTTTTTTTTTTTTTTTTTCGACGTGTGTTTTTTTTATCATGGTTAGTACCTGTTGATGATGGTTGGTAATTCTTATTATTGAATATGACTGATGCTTCCTATGGACCCATGGTTATGGAACTTTCAGACAGCTTTTTGTTTGGGTGCGCCTGCTTGGTCAAAGTTGCTGTTGAACTGTTGTGGATTGGCATCCGACTCGTCGCAGCAGGATCGTTCAGGCCAATGTGTGGCTGTCAAGGCGATTTCTTTGAAAACAGTCGGCAGCTCAGGTGTGCTTGGTTGGTTGGTTCGTTGCTTGGTTGGTTGGTTGCTTGGTGCTCGGTGGATTGCTATTTCTGTTCCATTTGGTTGCCATCCTAGAAAACTTCAGCAGCTAAGGTACCGGCTTGATTTAGGTTAGAACCAGAAAGCATGGCAGGAAAGTGATGATCCTGTAGCTAACGGGTTGAAGCGTTGATGGCTACGAATTCTCATAGTTGGATATGCTGTTGCAATAATAAGTGGGATGCAACCATGGTAGATGACCCTACAAGGTGGGTCACTGTATCACCCCTATGAGCATGGCTAGCAACCAGGGTGCATATCCAAGTGTGTGAATCTTTGCCCCCAATCCTGTAGAGTTTGTTCAGAGGTCAAGTGTTTTGGTACCTGCCAGTTATAAGCCATGTAAGTAGGAGTACTATATTTAAGTTCGTCAGTTTTATCCCACTTGTCCGTTGTGTGTCATATTTAAGCGAAAATGGTTTGATTTAACACAACTCAACCATGTCAATTTCGTGTTGCCGCTCTGTATGGGCCTATCAAATCAGACAGACATTCAACCAAATCCTGTTTGTAACCGGTATTGGGATGACGATGGGTTTGGCCATCAGCGAGGTGGAAAGGATATTGTCTACTCTTTGTCTATATGTTTTTTTCACTCGAAGCTGTTTGAAGATTTCTCATTGAAACCCAACAAATTGTAGAATTATCCTCAAACAAGCAACAGTATCATACCGTGGCTCTTGTTTTGTTTTGAATGCTGCATTGAGGCTTGTCGTTGATGTTGCGGAAGGAATTTTGTTGCAGAGGCAACTGCACAATGTTCGCACTCTTGGACGCCCAGTGTTTGATGTTTGTTTCAGGGACGGCCACAAATTCGTCAAGAAATGATGCAAGTGTCTTGGGATTGTTTCTATACAATTAGCGTCAAAAACATGACTAGAAGCGCATCAACACAAGTGGCGCAAGTTTAGTAAACTGGGCTTCTACTTCTAACTTACTAATTCGCGGTTGACAGAGTCATTTGGTTCCAGTTTGGTTCACCTGGGAAGTGCCAGCGGCGGAGAGTGTAGTCAGCGCTTCCAAGTGAAGTGTATGAATTGATTCTGCTTGGTGGCTTTAAACATTCTTCATTTCCTGAGTATTTACAAATGGTTCTTTGGTTGACGTATATGTTTCATAGAGGTGGTTTAACCACCAACCAGTTGATTGTATCAACAGCTACTCTGGAGCTTGTGTAAACCACTGAGATTTGAATCACAAGATGGTGAAAACATGTGCATAGATCATCATGGATCTGCAATTCCCGCCTTCCCATAATACCCTCCAGTTTGTAACACTGTGGGGAAATGTAGTCGTGGTGCATCATGTCGATCCAACCGCTGCTGACTTACCAGGCCTCACTTAGTACTGGTAGCTCTATGCACCTGATATGTCATGTTATCATGCACTTGCATTGATATCCATATGTATATTTTTTATTTAGATATAATATACATGTGTATACGTGTAGTTTACGTATCTATTTATATTTACAATGTGTATATATAGATTTTTATTTACATATATATATATATACATATACATATATACATATATAGATATATATATATATGTATAATAAGTTTGATACATTTTTACTCATGTACTCATCATCATTTCTTTTAAATCTGACCATACACCGGACCGCCTGAGGGGAACCCTGCTGTACTGCCAGCGAGGCCAAAGTGCTGGGAATCGATGAGCGCTGCCTTTGGGGTGAAGTTCAGGTCCGGGCCCCTGGGTATTTCTCGGTTCCAGGGTGCCGTGGTTGAATGGTTTTGATTTGTGTGGGCTGGTTGCAGTCTTGTAGGCTGGTTGGTATGTATTTCTCGAGTCCAATTCATGTCATTAAATCATAGCAACCAATACAGCAAGTAGTTCGATGGATATGATTTGTTGGTGGTACTGAGACATGCGAGAAGTGGGCTTTATGTTTGGATTTGAGTTGGAAGGCTTTACGATGCACTAGCGAAGCTTGATGAAGCTCTTGGGTTCCTTGCTTCAAGTACTAGCCTGCTATTAACCACTGCTAGATTAGCCGTTATTAACCACCATTATTGGGTTGGTTAAATCACCATTAGCCATAATTAGACAACAAGAGTTGCCCTTGTGCTCGCCTTGGTCCATTAGTGCAACCATGGTCACATTGGTTCTGCCAGAGATTCTGGGCTCGTTAGAGGTCAGGAGTGCAATACCCTGTACCCCTTGTGGACGACCCGAAGATAATCAAACTGGTTTTCGCTGGGACGTTCATACATACATGTTTGGCATTGTTGGCATTGATCCATACACCAACCACAATCTGTTGAATTGTTTGTTTGCTCCTTGCTTACTTCTTGTTCATACACTTTCTTTGTGGCTCAATCAGGGATGATGTGGTGCGATTCCATCCAAGATCAATATCCAACAACAGTGCCTCCTGGTTGCTTTCTTATATTTGATTGCCAATGTTTATCTAATTAGTGGTTGTAAAAAAATACTATGTTCCCTCATGTTTGGAATGGTTGGCTGGCTGGCTAATATTTTTCATATGGGGTTCAAATCGCAAACCAGTGATACTTCATAGCTCCATATAGCTCGATTTTACTGTCACCTAAATTGTCGGGGGATCAGGTAAACAACACAATTGTATTCCCCTATGATGATGGAAAGGCATAGGCACCTGATATGAACCTGATAGGAACCTGATAGGAACCTGATAGTAACCTGATAGGAACCTGATATGAACCTGATAGGAACCTGATATAAACCTGATAGGAAGCGGATAGAGACCTGATAGGAATCTGTCGTGTCAGGTGATGAGAGAAGTGCAGCATCCGAACCTTGTCCGGCTGCTGGATGTGCGGAGACACAGTGGCGGACACTGCAGGACAGCACGAAAGATGGGATAACAATCCATGGTTGCCACATGGCCATGGGTCAATATTAACCAACCAATAATGGTGGATAATAACCAACAAAGTATAAGGAAAACAATGGCTAATAGTGGGGAACCAGGGGTGCGGGGTTTTGACCCACACCCACAATTGCGCGGACATGTTGGGGGAAGGTTCCTGTAGCAATTCCTGTATGTAATCAGATTCCATTCAGCATTTCGGACTCGTTTTTGTGTTTGCGTGCTCAATCAATGGCTCGCTCTTTGTTTCACTGGTGTGTAGTCCATTTCGTACTGCACATGCTTGTTTGTCAATGCTTTTGAGCCAATCAATCGGCTTCAGCAAGTTAAAATGGACCCAACGTATCCCAGCCCTAGCATGCTAGCCTACAGCAATAACATGGAAATAGCTCACCCCGAATCAGCTTCATCCGAAGTTTCCAGTTGCTTCTTTGGTTGATCTCTTATTGAATCTTGTAGACTCAGTGACCATGAAAAGGTAAAGCCGTGAAGGCAAATCCCAACAGCCAAGAGATTGCACACACTGTTGGCTTGCTGCTCAAATTATACAAGGTGGGCCCCCAACCACTTTTAAGTTGGTTTATAAGTACCTTAACTGGGGTTAACTACCAGTTATAGGGGTTATACCCCAACTTATAACTGCCAGGGGCCCACTTTGTAGATCCTGCTGACCAGCTTGCGTACCAATATTGAATTTCTCTGAGCTGCTGAAGAGATTTTTGTTGGCCCAGTTGCGGCTTGTCCATAAAAACAGATTCCAATGCGACAAGTTAACCGATTGGTGAAATGATGTTGAATCGGTTCATAATTTCATGATATTTCATGTATGAACATATCAAACATAGTGATAGCCAACATCATAAGCAACCGACAGCTGGCTCCTTTCTGAGCTTTCCAAGCTTCATTTGAAACAGTTTCTGCCATGAAGTGCCAGTCTTGGACTTCAGCACAGTGACCCTGGTTGTGTGTGCATTTTTGTTGGTTTAGAGGAACCGCTTCGTTGCATGACTGCTTGTGATCATCCCATGCACAATCGACCCACACATGTTTTTTTGATTTTGCAACAGCAACTCATTGTGACTCCCGGCTATATATGGTTGACTATCGCTTTGATATCCATATGTTGCACCGTAGAATTTCCGATTTGATAAGCTTTGAGTGTATCAACTTTGATGTGGCTGTGGGTCAAAACCCTGTACCCCTGGTTCCCATCATTCACCATTGTTTTCCCAATTATTGTTGCTTAATATTGATGGTTAACTGCTTGACCCACAGCCATGTATCAAGCCTTGTTTGAATGGAATAAGCTCTCCAAAGTTGGGTCTCCTGAGGCCCTGGTGAGCTGGGAACCTTTGCCGATGGTGCGAGATGAGCCTCCATTCCTTTGCATCGTCACGGAGCATCGTGGCACGGAAACTTAACACAATGATGTTCACAACAAATGAATGGTTGTGAGTTATTATGAGGTGTTATAGTATTGATTATGATGGATTTTCTTAAACAACAATACCATCAAAAGGATAATGCTTGTTGTTATGTTACAGTAGTCCTTACTAGTTATGATCCAGCCAAAATTAGCATAAATCATGGGCAGTATTCGGAAGGCCGGTGGATTCGGAAATCGATTTTCTGTGGAAGCTAACAAAAACTGGTTGGTGGTTTCGAACATTGTTCTTTTTCCCAAACAATTATCAACAACTGGCTGGTTGACTGATATTTTTATAGGGGTTGAAGCCACCAGCCAGAAACCAATGAAATACGATAACATGCTCATCAAAAACGATAACGTACCAAGTCCCAATGACCTGGAAACATCACAATTTTTGGCCGTCGCTCATATGGCTTGAGAATGATTGTTGTATGATTTACGACTGGTCGTTACAGAAAGCATCAACTAGACCATCAATTAACCATCATTAACTGGTCATATGTATGTTTACAAGATGGTGAATGCAGCGGTTTTGATTTGACACGCACATGCATGTGCATACACGCATTCACATAAATATCAATACATAGACATATGTCTTTACATGATACGCATGTGTATGTACTTCATTTCCAAGTTCAAAATCTTTTGGTTTGTGTCTCATTGCTGCGCAGCTGTGACTAATCTGTTGCTTCGCTGTGACCTGAGTTGGTTTTTGATAGTGATGCTTGGTGATGATTGATGACGCTATGTTGTAAGTAGTTGGTTCAACCACGAATCATGGCTTTGAATGGCTCATGACAAACTGATTCAATGGGTAGTTTTCCAATACCCAGCTTCAACCATGGTAGTTGGCTTATGAAGCAGCGCTGGATAGGTCTAGGTCTAGAACAAGTGGCCCCAGTTGATGGTCATTTCCCAACAATGTCGTTGTGAGCTGGTGATGCCACGGTGTTTGCCCCCGAAGTCATAACATGGTCCGACATGTTTCAACCAACCGAACTATTCATCTACTTCATTCTACTTCTATAGCATAGCTGGAACTCTTGTGGCTCTGAATCATAGCTGATTCATAGACTCATTAGCTTCACCATAGCTGGCAAGGCTGGTACCTGTTCCTCATTTTTATCAACTTCCAAGCCGTTCCTGCCGGTTCCAGCTGGCCCCGAGGTATTTGGCCAACACCGAAACCCTGTCGCAGCGCATTCGCCAGTGCCTTCCGCAGCGTTTGCCGCTGCAACTGGTGGTGCCTTGCTGCAACTGGCGACTGGTCTGTGTGTGTGTGTGTGTCAAAGGATTCAAAAGAAGTGATGAGAACTTACTCTTACTAAGTCACTGGCCTGTCACTCTTACTAATAAGGTCCATGATTGGTAGTGGTGCCTTGCTACTCTTACTTTGGTTTGCCGCCGAGATTGGCAAGTTGATGTATTGGTATTTGTGAGATTCGTGGATGTAGCTGTACATGGTGCTCATGCAAAGAAATCTTGTGATTTGGGGTACGTCTGTGGGTTGGTTGGTTTGAAGGCTGTGCGCAGTGACCTGTTGTGGGTACTTATTGACCTGGTAGTGGTAGGCTTTGATCACAATCTGATTCATCCGCCAAGCTCGTTGCTGCCGTATGTTTGGACATGGCTCACTGCAAGAGATCCCATTCAACGATGAACTCCTGCGTAGAACACTGGTTTGATAGTCAGGCTGCTTTTTGCGTTGGGTTGCATTTTCTGGGCTAGGTTAGAGTACATACCTGCCAGGCTTGAGATGGAGAGGATATAGCACTCACAGGCTGGAATAATTCACGTGAGGTCTGCGGATCAGGTTAGATATTATTTTCTTCCACGTTTTGGTGCAGCACTCCCGACAAGTTGCAGAACACATGGAGTTCGTGAGTTGGCATGACGCATTGCGATGGAACGATGTGATTTGAGTTTGGGTAGTCTGTTGAATGTTCGCCTGCTGCAATTCAAGATCATGTGCATGGGCCACAAGCATTGGGTGCCCGGATTAGGCAACATCTACCAGTAATCAGGATTATTTTGTTGAGACGGTGTATTCCCGACTCTCTTGAAATCGCATTCCTATAATTACGAGTACCATACTATAAGTTCTATTATTACTTGTCATTATTGTCACTCTTCTCCATCACTCTGATCTTGGGGAAACACTGTTGCTGATTATATTGATGTGGAATACACAAATGCTTGTACCACCCTCTACAATCTTCTATTGGGACTCTCCCTGCTTCTAATGTTATGAGATCAGAGTTAATCATGGGTGGTAGACCCATCTCCCATGTGCATATCTATTAATTAATTAATTTAACATTTCATCTAGATATCCCATGATCATACTTCGTCTGACTGCCGATATGGGTGTTACGAACATGGGATCACTAACATCTAAGTACTAACACCAACTGATCATGCTGAGTCAGTCATTCCACTCCTTCAATCGCATCACCAACAGCAGCTCACTTGGGGGGTTAGCCATAGGTGACCCCTAAGTCATGCTTGGAATTTATTGTTATAAATGTTCCCCGCAACCGCCTGGTTCGCCCAGACCCATAAAGCGGCACTGCAATGGAGGGCGTTGTGCAAAGTCAAGATGGCTTGGAGAAGTTGCAAAACCCCTGGCAATACGCGGTGACTTGTGGTTTAGGACTTTAGGCTTTAGGGTTTTAGGGTTTATGGTTTTCGGGTTTATGGTTTTAGGGTTTATGGTTTTAGGGTTTGGGGTTTTAGGGTTTAGGGTTTGTTGTTTAGGTTTATTATTTATTAACTTATAAGCTCAAAAACAACGGCCTCGCGAAGGAATTTGAACGTAGGGAAATGCTCCAAGTCAAGCCCGGGCAAACCTAGGGGTTGCGGCATAAATGTTTTTTTCTCAAAATAGGGAACCCCCCCAAACCATCCAATATTAATCAACTATAGTTATAAACCAGCCATTTTTGGGATCCCCAATGTTGAGAAACCCGCAAATGATGATTCATAAATCATTTTTTTAGTTCAGAATTTTCTATTCATTACAACATATGTTACTTATTTTCATTTCAGTTCTGATAGCTGCGGGGTCCCGTGGCCCATGGAGTCACCGGGTGCCTGATCAGGAGCGTATACTGCAGCAGCTGGCTTCGGCCCTCGCCAGGCTTGTACGAAAGGATGAACGGTGGGAGCTTGATGACTAACGATGGGGACCTGAACTGGTTGGTTTTTACCATGGTTAATGATAAGCAACAAATAAGGGGGATAATGAGCAACTAAGTATAATGGTTTAATGACTATTAACTGGTTTATTACTAATAATGGTTGTATAATGATAGGGGTATAATAAGCAACAAACTTGTGGTTAAACAACTACTGGTTGGTGGTTTGATTGACTTTTTCATTTTCCCAAGTGGATTTCCAAATGGTTGTTTGGTTGTCTACTATTTTTTCATGAGAAACTCATGGCTTAAAATGCTTCAAGAGGGGATTATAGTGGGGAGGATCACTTGGCGACGGTGAATGTTTTGCTTATGGTCAAGACTGATCATAGGAACCCTTTCTAAAGCTTTATTTGTCAGGTATTATTCTTCAACCTCTCCAGGCCTCAGAATTAGTGGAAGAAAATAGAAATCACCGGTGTTGACTGAACTTCCATGGCCACTTGCACTTGAGTGTGGGGAAAAATGGAGCTAGCTAAGCCTGGGGGAATATTGCCCAAACATGCCAAAACCAAATCGTCAAAGCAAATTGGGCAGAGGTCTGTTTAAGTAGCCGTTTTATGTGTGGAAAAGCAGGCCAGAAGGCAAAGAACATTTTTAGATTATTTTAGATTGTTTTAGTTTTTGTTAAAAAAAATTGGTAGGATTCAGGCGTATTCAGTGAAATTAGTTTGGGATGGAAATATGTAGTGCCACCGCAACAGGCTAGGGCATAGTAAATGTGGCCAAAGTGAAGGTTGCCTTAGTAAGTGCAATTTGGGACCACCAGTGGATATGCCCACCAAGGACCCTGAAGAGTAACTCGGCAGATACCACCGAATAGCCAACACCACAGCTGCAAAATGCACACATGCAAGGTAGGACGTTATTCCATGGATGCACAACGTTGTGTCACAAAGGTCGTTCAAACAGATCAGAATATGACCAGATGTTTTCTTGATGTTGTCAGATTTTCTTAGGTTCTTCAGGTGTTTTTGGTTTGTCTTTAAAAATATCTACAGTTTTATTTAGTTTCTTGTAGTTGGCTGTAAGATCAGATTTCAGTGAAGAATACCTGAAAGAGAAAGCTTTGGAAAGGGTTCCTATGAACTGATGCTGCATCGAATGGCAAATAAAACATATCAAATCCAACAAGAACAAGCCAAACAGGCCAAACAAGCCAATCAAGGCGATAGTCTTGACACTTGTCACCAAAGTGGGACCTGCCAACAGCTGGATGCTTCAGCAAATGAAGAGAAATGGAAAGGATTGCCAGAGGCCTACAGCTGTGGGCGGCCCAGTGAATGATACATCACGTGGTTATTATAGCCTATGTTTCCTGATTGATTGCGAATCTGTTAGGTTGACTGTTGCAATGCTGGCCTGGACATTCATTGTGTTTCTTCTGATTTTGCGCCGGCTTGGTCTTTAAATGGCGGGCGCTGGTCAAGGTTTGCGGGAAATCTACTGAGTCTATTCTAGGTTGTTTTGTTTTAGACTGGTGTGTGACGGTTGGAATTAGACAGCGATGGCTTGATCCGCGCGAAGTGCTTCCTTCAAGTGCCATACCAAAAAAAATCTGCGCGCCATTGTTGCACCACCTTGAATGCGCTAAGCTGTCCCGAGGCCTGGTCACCTCTATGTCGCTGCAGCATGTTTCGCTAGTATGGTTTGCATATTCATAGAAGTTTACGCTCTATAAAGTGATGATGTAGCGCATCCAGAAGCGTCATATTCAGGGATGCTTTCCAGTTACATACTAGGATGCCCCCAATGGAATTGCTCCTTTCACCCCCGAGGTTCTTCGAAGACTGAAATCAAGGGTTTCGGTTTGAGCTTCCATGGAAATGAGGAAAGAAAGCGCTGCTTTTCATGAAATTATTTTAGCAAGACCCAGTCATCGAATTGCGATTCCGGGGTCTTTTCAAATGGTGATTCTTCTCAGTTTTGATTTGAGAAGGGCAATCCAGACGTCATGAGCCTTTCTCCAACCAACAACATCAAAGACAATCAAATGAATCAGGTTGATCCCCGTCGTTCCATTAGTTTACTGGCAGTTTGATTTCTTGGAGACTGAAGAACTTGCGGGTCGATTCCGGAAATGCCTTCACTAATTCCAGAGCGGTTTGGTTACAAGATATGCAGGTAGGTGCCTCATCAAGCCTTTGTCGACTGGTGAGGGCCCACGGCGGCTTGGTGCTTCCCTCCATCAGGAGCAGAGCCATGCTGAGCTCTAAAGGAAGATCGCCAACGCAGAGTGACCAGTGCTTTACATCTTGGTCACTCTAGATTTTTGGCAATGAAGATCTGAGCGCGCCCTGAGACATTTAAGTACAATGTGAACCAGTACCGTGCGCACGGGGATAACCGGTCAGACGCTCAGGAGTAGCGCGCTGTCAGGATCACATTTCACACTGCTTGTTTTTGCGGTCCCTTGTAGGCCTTCACGCATGTCACGGTATCGCCGCATTTTGCAGCTCTTCTTGCGCTCAACCCTCCTGGTTGCCTGCATCTCGGTACGCTGCTGCTTCTGTCCCAAGGACCAACAGCCAAATTCGTGATGGAGGAGGAATTCAAGGGCAAGGGCCCAGCCAAAAGGAAATTTCACTACGCCAGTGAATTTCCGAAAGCTATGCTGAAGCCCGTGATCCCTGACCTTAAGCAGGAGTCAGAAGGCGGTGAGGACGAAGAGCTTGAGCAGGATCCCGCACTAGATTACGAGAAGCATGCCAAGCCTATCAAGGAATACCTCGGCGAGTCCGAGGACGAGGCCCCACGTAGAGACGGCGATGGTGAGAGAGAGAGAGGCAGAGAGAGTGATCGACAGGCCCAAAAAAGAAATCCCGGTCCGCCTTGGGGGGCCAGCTTTGATTCTGCACTTGGTAGGACAAAATGAACAATCAGCTTAAGCTCAAAGTTGGGCAGCTTGGGACGAAGTGGACGAAGCACGGAGAAGATTGAGAAGCTTGCTGAGAAAGCGGAGGAAGCGCCTGCAAAAGCTTCAGGGCATGCGCGTGAAAAAGATGATGCCTCTCAAGCGCTTCGTGGCCAAGATCAGAAGGAGGTGTCCTCACCAGCAATATTGTGCGCGTGGAGGCGGGCCCGCGGATGTGTTTTGATTTCCAACTCGCCACACTGCGACGGAAGAACTTAATCCTTTTCATGTCTTATTGTCAATCCTGCATTTGAACTTTAATGTCGTCTTGCTAGGCCCGGCCGCATGCGGCCGCTCTTTCAAGCGCAGCCCGTATGCAGGACAGTGCCAAACTTCAGACTCTTTGAGACATGTATCCAAGATGAACAGCAGATGTGTTTAATTCTTCATGAGTCAGTACGGACGTGGGTATGTGTTTGTCAAAACCTGAAACCCAAACTTGCCCATGAAGGTTTCACGTCGACACTTGCCATCTTGCAGCGCCCGGAGTCCGTGAAGCGGTCCGGGAGCGGTATGAGGCTGGTGTCTTTGCAGGCCGGGCCATTTGAAGTTCGAACACGTCGAAACTCACGCAACGTGCAGGAGGGTATACTAGAAACGTATTACGCGCTGCGCCTGTAGATCACAGCGACCTTGATTTAATTTCACTTGAATTTTGTGAGGCGGTTCAAGTGCCAACGCGATTTTGAGTGATGCCTGCATGCTGGCCTACATGCGCTGTGGTAATGTTTACATTTCAGTTTTCACACAGCAACATGCCATGAGAGTTTTCCTTTGTCGGTTCATCTAGCTGCATCATTCGAGAACGATGGCGCGGGCGCTGCACCGGATGCCGAGATGCAGGCATGCGGGGTCAGCGCCCAATACTTCTGGCCACGCGGCGGGGCCCACTTTGTTTGGAGGGGCTGGAAGGAGAGGGGAAATCATGCCAGATCAATTCTAACCTCCCGGTTGCAATCATCAAGGCACGCGGTGCTCCAACATCGTCCTGCTTTGTGCAGGTAACGATGTTGGCGGAGGACGCGCCTCGCCCGCCGCGATGCCGATGTCACTTGGCTGCGATGCCGTGGATCCCGTTGTGGGCCCCGTGGGTGTCACCGGGTGCCCCGTGGCTGAGGCGTGCGGCGTTGTGGTGGGCCCCGTGGGTGTCCCCGGGTGCCCCTTGGCTGAGGCGTGCGGCGTTGCGGATGCCACACGTGCCGCAGCCGCATCTTCTGAGCCTCGGCGCTGCTGCTGCTCTGTGTCGCCATCGCGGTCCTCATCGAAATGGTGGGGACGCGGCAAGTCACATGAAGTGCACCGCCACCTCCGTGGCTCCCAGGGTGCCCTTGGTCGTGCTCGGCAGGTGGAAGGGACGTGTGGCCAGACGAATTTTTGAAGGAAGTGGCATGGCCGGTCAAATGGTGTGCTACCTACCAAGTAGGACTGCAGCTGTTCGACTTAGTCAGTCGTTCCTACAACGGCAAGAATTTGTTGCAGGCACAACCGTTGTGAAAAAAGATCAAATGTGAATGGAAATCATATGAAAACTTATTGCCGTTCGACTGTTGCTTCGTTATTTTCCCTCCCCGGCTTCCCCTGCCGGCCATTCCTGCGCGCCTGCCACGGCGTTCTTGTTGCATCATGTTTATTCTGCTTACATACATTTTCTTTCATCTCAGCTCAACCGGTGTGACAGCAAGGAACCTAATGTATCATCATTGCTGTCAGCATGTCAAGAAACATGACGCATATTCATGCGTGTATATATGTGGCGCTGTTGAGATTTGAACATGGAATAGGGTTGCGCGTTGCACATTCCAACTGGTATTGCTGAGCGGGTCGCACCGGCAGGACATTCGTAGCAACACCTTGTTTAAAACAATGTATGCTCACGTCGTGCTACCGTCAGAAAAAAGCGAATCGAGACAGCTGCTAGCATCAAATCCGTGAGTGATCAAGAGTATAATGGAATTTGAAAAATTGGTTCTAAAGCCATGTGATCACAGGAGGCCAAGTTATCTAGTTGCCCATGCATTGAGTTGACTGACAAAACACATACCTTGCAGGTCAACATCCCAAAGACTTCACTATTCAGCTCACTTTTGGGAATGCTGGGTGAGTTTTCAAGGTATCCATGCCCATGCTTCACGCAGTGTCATTGAGAGAGGTGTTTTGTTGGCCACTTTTGTCCGGAGGGTTCTTGTTCTGTTCGCAGTTCTCTCAAGAAAGTGAAGTGCACGTGTCAATGCCATCAATATTAATCAGGTTTAATCAGCCATGACTGCCACAAGTGAACCGAAAACTTTGCAATACCCAGGTTCCTTCCAATGATATGAACCGTGAGATTCCGTGAGCAGAAGGTTGGTCTTGATTTTGAATGGTACATAGGCTTTTCGAGCATCTGACCTGACAAAACTAACTTCTGTGCAGGTCTTGTGTTTCCGAGCAACCCCCACGAATTTGCCGCAAACATATTGAAGACCATAGGAGGAAAAGCAAATAGGATGATCCCCAGTATGATGTTCCAATAGGAAAAACAATTTAGGTGATCCCCAGTAACACTTTGTAAATGCTGTGCATCTATGCAGCCGGGAAACGACATGGGCGTTGGCCATTGCAGCTTCACAAAAAAAATTCAGGTGTTCGTTCGGATATTTTTTCAAAAAATTGATTGATGCATTTTTTCCGCTGGCAGTTGCCCAAGCAAGAGTTTGCAAAGGTGTTCCATTTTTTTTGGACTGTGATTTTTCGCTTGCTGTGCGCCATTTTTTTGCAAGATCAATGGAAATCATTTGTTGTTGGATCTGGTGATTCGGTTTGAATCCAAAGTAGTATTATTCATTTTCCAGTTGACACCGATGTCGAGTGGCGCATGTCCAAGTTGGCAATGCCAGTGTTGACTCTCAAAGATGCAGATGGTGGTCGTTAGCCGTTGTATCTTAACATGTCCCTCACAATTGTGAGCAAAACCACCTTGCTAGACATGTACATCCGGTAATCCCCCAGCCTTTTTTTGAAAACAATGTCTTTTGTTTTTTTCATGTAAAATTGAAAGTGTATAAATTGATAAAGAATATTTTGTGGGAAACACATCTTGGCTACCGATAAGCCCCATGGGAATGGTTGGTGTTGATTCCTTCGCATCGTGATGTGCAACCTGCCAAACAAGCTCTTGAGGCATAGATGTTCGGAAACTCACATTTAGTCACTTGTAAAAAAATCAGATTGCTGGGAAACAAAAACACCCACACAGTCGCCCGATAATACGCAAAACAAACTACTTGGTATACATGATGATGGTGACGATCATGACGGTGATGATGATGATGATGATGATGATGATGATGATGATGATGATGATGTTGATGATGATGAAACGCTCATACCCATTGTATTGATTGGGTATGGGCAATTTTTTTTACAAAACCGGTTTTATGCATAGTATATTGCAGATAGTAGCATGGTCGGGGCTGTCCAGTTTTATCCCAGCAGATTCAATTCTACCAAATTTGTTCTTATTCATCGCAATTTGCTACCTGTGTTTTTCAATTCAAATATACGACATCCAATGTCCAGTTGTTTGATGAATCCGCATGAACGTTTTTTTCACATCATGTACCAACACTATTTTTGATTATTTGATACTTTATCCATGTATCTATATCTATGTATCTATATTTGTATCTCTGTAGCTCTATCTCTCTCGCGTTTTTTTCATTTCTGGATAATTGTTTTTTTTTTCTATCGATCAATCATTTCATCTATGGTTCTATCTATCTATCCATCTATTCATCGATCAATCAATCAGTTGATCTGTATATTATTCTATCAATCTATCAATCAACCTATTTTTCTATTTATCTATTTATCTACATATTTTTTTTTACATATTCATTTATCTATTAAGTTTTAAGTCCCCTTCAGCGCAGGTTACATCGGTCAGATGTGGTGCATCGTGATGTGGGGCTCCGAGGGTATTGATCTGTTGTCACAGTTGGCGGTGCTCTACGGTGTAGCAATTTTGGAATTTGGAAGGCAGATTATTTAGAATCATATCGATTGGTTAAAAATTTAGAATCATATCGATCGGTTAAAAAAAAGAAATTGTCCAGGAAAGGTGAAAATAGGTGTTTTGGAAAATCATTACAATAAGTAATCGCAACCAAGCAAACTAAAACTATAGTAAACTGAACTTTTTATGAACAGAGGCCAAATGATAGTTGATTAAGCAATATGCAAGAGGTTCAAGCCAGGGAAAACCATTTAATGTTTGACAGAAAACATGTGCTACGAACCCTCCATACTAGTTTTTTGCAAGACCAGATCCCCACCGGCTATGGGTAAGTGATTGCAACCTCATGTGTCAGTTTCGTGTTACTGAATTTGCATTGGTTTGTGATGTGTCAGAACTATTTGTTATTGTCTTCTGCAGATTTCTACAGAAACGTTGCGTAATCTATGGCGGTATGTTTATTTGGCCACGAAACCGCCAATGCTAGGCTTGGAATCCCCTGGTGGTCATGTACCATGAACATTGGATAGGTTTGAATCACCTCTTCTAGCAAACCGATGAGCCACCACCTATCAAAAATTCTTAACCACACGATTTGCCAATTGTTTGTCATGAGTCATCATTACCCATCAGTAACCATTATGAACCACCAGTATGAGCGATCATTAACCATCAATGGCTACCCAGGATTAATAAACCCTAGGTTTATTAATTGGGGGTATCCCCTAAAAGCCTTGGTTTTCCATTAAAATGGGAACCCCCCTAGTTAATCAACCAGGGGTTTCTTAATCCTGGTAGTCATTATGAATCACCAAACACGACGTTGTGGGCCAGCCATCATGGCTGCTGAGGTATGGGTGGAGAACATCCTCATCGAGAAACAGTCTGACAAGGTGGTTCGGAAGCTCAAAATGTGGCAGCATGGCCCGGACCCATGGTGTCGTTCTGCGTTTTCGAGGCTACCCTGGCAGCAACTTTTCATGATTTGTGTGTCATTCGTGTATATGCACACTATGTAGTTGTTTTTGTGCATGTGTTCGTGTAAATAAAGTTACATGTATGTGAGTGTATGTGTGTGTGTTGTTATTATGTTTGTAAATATGCGTTTGCGCGTGCATGTATTTATATATATATATATATCCATCTTATTTGTTTTGCATGTCATATATTATTATTGTTCATTTGTTAATATAAATTATACATATATACGCGTGTTATTTCATATTTGGCATATTTAGTCATACACACGTATAAATCAAATATCTGTACTAGTATGAATTTACATGAAACTAGATTCTAGATATTAACTATTCCCATAAATGAATCCTGAATATTCACACAATGAGTTAGATGCCTCCTGGTCTCGGTTCATGGTTTCAACGTTTGTTGCCGTGTAGAGGCTTCGAGTTTGGCCAAGATTTCAACCAAGCGCAGAACACCATAGGCTTCTTGCTGATTATTGGAATGCAACAATGTTAGTAAAACCACCTCAAAAACGACGGAAGACTGGTTTTTTTCCCAAAAAGGTTTGTGACGACTTTGTTTTGTTTTTGGAATGTAAACTCCATGCGCTGCTCATTTGGTTGGTGGTTTTTCCAAATTATTTTCATTTTCCCGGATGTAATACCAAATGGTTGGTTGGTTTACACGCATATCATAAGGGTTGCAACCACCAACCAGTTGTGAGCATTTCTAGTCACTATGATATATTAAAATTATTACTTATATCAGCAATTATTAAGCGCTGATTGCCGGGGTGGCACAACCACCAACCAGTGTTTGTTTGTCGCATTCCTTGGGGCTTCACGCTGGTGACCGCTGGTGTACCATCCTCATGCCGCTCTGAGACCTTGTTGGACTTGGGCTGTGCCGAGCGAGTCCAGAGGCGAGCGCATGCTGAAAACAGCACGCCTCGGAGGACAATGGTTAATGATTGCAGTCTTTATAGGAACTGAATAGAAGAAAATCTTTTTTTCAGGGTACCCTGGGGTTCTTAAAAGGGGGTGCTGAAATTTCGGGCACAAAATGGTTCCCAACATTCAGGATACCCTGGGGTTCTGAACTGGTTGTTGTTTATAATAAGGGATTCACGACCCATGGACGACCCTGGAGTTCTTATTTGCAGAAATGGATTTTCGACCCATGGACGACCCTGGAGCTCTTATGTATAAGAAAAATTCACGACCCGTGGACGATCCTGGAGCTCTTATTTATAATAAGGAATTGACCACCTGTGGGCGATCTTGGAGTTCTTGTTTATAAGAAGGGATTCACGACCTACGGACGACCCTGGAGTTCCTATTTACAACAGGTAATGTAAGAGCCTGCGCAGCCTTGGAGTTCTCATCTCCAATAGGGGATGTCAGAGAGGGGCCAACCTTCAAGTTCATATTTTTAATCGGAGATGTCAGGCTGCAAACGGTGATTTAAAATAAGAACTTGAAGGAGATTTCCAGGGTAACCAGGGGTTCTTGTTCTCAATTGCCCAGGGTTCATGCGTGGTCCAAAGGTTCCAGCCCCTCAAGTTCTTAATGCAGAGGGTTCTTAAACAATGGTTTGACTGTAGCAGTGCTAAAGGGCAAGTTGTTGACTAGGATGTATGGGACCATACTAATCACTTGTAATGTAGGGAAGGTTGTGATGATGATGTCTAAGCATCTATCAGCTACCTGGGAGCGCATACCAATCAAGCGGTGCAAAACAAATCTTGATATCTATGCCACGTTTGGCTACGCCCGTGTGACATGAGTTCTTATGAAAGCTTGCATTACTGGTTCCCCTGTTCCGATTTACATGTTTGAAAACTACTGACTGCGATCAAAATACCCGGCCGTTCGATGCCATTTTTCTGGTATGACACCCGATATTCACAACAGTGATTGGTTCTTGTAATTCTCACACAACCCTTACCTCATTGAATATTGCGAACTGTGTAATTTCTTCGCCTCCTTACTGCATCCAAACCCAACCATCTTCATGGGCGCTGTTTTTTTCTCAGGCGCAGGTTTTTTCAATTGAATCGCATTCGGAAGTAGTTTTAGGACGTAATGATTCATGATAGTGCACAAAACATGTGTAATCCGAAATCTTTTGCGGGCAACTTGTAAAGCAAGATATGACAAATCGAACATCCCAAGATGATTCGTCCAGTGAGTATTTCTTAATCATTGGTAACTCTTGATTACCAATAATCGAGCACTAATGACCATTTTCAATGATTGATTGGTTTTTGAAAAGCTGGATCTTTCGGTGCTGCACAGTAGCGGGAGCGACCCGAGCATGTGCATTGCGGCCGGAGTAGCAGCAGTTGTTATCGTCAAAATGTTTGGCCCCGACTTTGCATTCTAATTAAATGTTGCAGCGTCGCCCTAGATCGTCCCTAAGCTCGCTAAAGAAAAAAAAAATATGCAGTTGCTAAACTACCAATCTGAGATATCAAGTCCATTCAAAGGCATGAATCCCTTCGCAATGTCCAAGAAGACCCCCGCGAGTGAAGTCCCAGGATGTTCTGGATGGCTGTTGACTCTGCTGGGATGATCTCCTAATGATGAAGCTGCTCCCAGGCCGATGTTGAACAACAAGCTGAACATTCCCTACATGTCACCGGAAGCTGCAGCAGGACTGTCCCATGGTGCCCCACGCTGGAGAAGGAAAGCAGTGCTATCACCGCAACGGCCACATGAGCCATGACACATGGCCTGTTTGATGGATGGGTTTTAGCATGTTTTAGCTATATGTAATGGATTATATGTAATATAGTCTGGTGACTAGGAATATCATATGATATCATCGTTCATCATACATAACTGGGAGATATTCATGACTATAGTTGTGTATTCCCAAGTATAGTATCATTATTGATTATAATTCATAAATTGCTGCGGGTCAGAACCTGGTGAACATTTTTTGAAACAACCAAACTGTATATCCTTTGTTGGGATGTTCACCTCTCCATGTTTTGGATGCTTCATATTGACCCAACTCGCTAGATATTCATGAGGTGTCAGCCAACTGGTGTGTTCGGGCAGGGCCTACCGAGGCGAAAGTATATAAGTATCACAAGCCATTGGTCGCAATGTGGTGGTTTCTCGATATAGGTACCTCCACCATTTTCAGTAATAAGCCAGCTATCTCTATGACTGAGAATGGTCAATGAATGTTTGATCAAGCTTGTATAGTTGATGGATTATAGTGTCAGGTAATGTTTGACAATGATTAATTGATGTTTGCTGCTGAATCATGGTCAATGATATCAACTATAATTGTGGTTAAATCATACAAGTAAATAATCTACCATTATCAACTATAATAATGCTTAATCATGGTCAATGGTCAATCCATTCGGATTGTACCAACCACCACCCTGCTACCAGAGCCCGGGTCCCAGGACGTCCGCATGATGTGACCGATGATGCCTGGGTACGCTGCCGCAAAGCCTTGAGATGTGTTGAATGGCCGATGTATTTCTGCACTCATCTAGAAGTGAATTATCCGCCATTCATAGTGGCTTACGATGGTTCAGCAAAAAGAGACCCGGTGTTTTTTCTTGCTTCCAGGTTGGTTCAGCAAAGGGTAATCAGATCATAGGCATCAAGAGAAGGGTTGCAGGGATTGACGAACAGATCCAAGATTAAACATGATTCAACGACTATGATCCGCACAGGATTCGTCGAGGGGTTGCAAAAATTAGCTGAGCAAGTGTTAAAAGCAGCAACATTCCCTGGCATGAAGCCGGCAATAAGTTCAACTTGGGTAGATGACCAATAACCAACAATACCAAGTAACATCAATTAACCATGATAGGAATTTCATCGCGTAACAGCCGTCAGTAGTCGAACACCATCAAGGTCCAGAGAGTTAGTTGTCGAAAATAGTTCTAGCGCGGCATTTCTGCCTGACACAAAATAGTGATAGTCCATTTGGTGGTTTCTCAAATTAGGGAACTCCAAAGCTATGGATAGTTGAATTTATGGCTATAGATTATTCATAAGCTGGATGAAACCTGAGGGTAATGACCTTTATGACTTGAGACACGCCCATTTGCACAAAGCCTGGTGATATTATTCAGTTTAGTGGAGCCCTTAGGCTTCCAGATGTTTCCAGGGTCTTTTGTGAGCGACCCTATCCTGGTTGGTGCTTTCAAGCATTTTTTATTTTCCCTAGTACTAACAAATGATGGGTCGGTTGACTGATTTTCTTTTTAGTAGGGGTTTAGACCACCAACCACTACCTATTTGTGGGTCTAGTGGATGTAATCAGCGGACAGGCACTACTGGTCGTCACGATGATCGAGTGCTGCTTAGAAATAGGTAAGCATGGGTAAGCATGTATCATGTGTGACTATATGTATGCTATTTGCAACATTTTTTGCGAATCATGGTATCATTAACTACCTAGGAGTGGACTTGTTGTTCATCCACGATGAAGAAAACCCCTTGTCGGTGATCAAGTGTTTGTACTGCGCATACCGGCAGGTGACACCTATCGCCATAGTCGTATTAGGTGATTCTTACATTCTTTTGGCTGTTTGCATAAATGCGGTACTCAGACCTTGTCCAAATTGTGCAGTGCTTATTGTTGGCAAAAAACAAAAACAATGTGATCCTCATTTGCGGAGACACCCTCCAATATACTCCCACTAGCTAGACAACGGACGATCTTTTCATGCCTCATTGCCGGTACTATTGCTACTCGTTTGTTTGGACCCATCGCTGTATTGGACGACACTTGATCTGTGCGTGTGTCAGCACTAGTTGAATGTGATCTACTGATGGGTGGTAAGTGCAATTCTCAAAGTTGAGGAGAATCCCCCTCAAATCCATCGAGGATCTCTTTACACGATCGAATACACCCCAATCGTGATGGAAGGCTCATAAACATTCTACAAGGTGGGCCCTCCTGGTTCTAAGTTGATTAATAAGCCATTTAACTAATAAGCCATTTACGTAATAAGCCATAACTGGTTTAAAGCATTGTTTATTTTCCTTTGGGATGGTTGCTTGGCGTAGATTGACTTGCACATATTTTGGGCATGGCTGAAAAAAGAATACCAACCAGTGAATGATCAATATTAAGCATTAGAACCGTTCTATAAGCCATTCTGAACCAGCCAACAACCGCTGGTTCCAACCATGGCTTTCAACCATCACCACCCGCAGCATTTATAGCCGCCATCGGGAGTGGAAAGCAGCGGCGCCACCAACAGTGGTATCCATTGCAGAGGTGCTTACCATAGATCATGACACTCTGGTAAACTACCCTGGAAGTTTGGGGGCATCACTATTTTAATAAACCACCACATATATAGACTAATCAACTGATAATATCACAGAGTTGTGGTACAACCATAGAGTAACTATTAATATCACAAGATACCAAGCATTGATTCTTAGTCTATTTTTAGTCTAGGCTTAATATCATGAAATGGGTATCCACCTTACTCACCTATAGAGGTATGATATATAATATATATTTACATATCTATTTTTTAACTGTATATATATATATTCATTCATAGATATCAAATGATATTCACGAGGACTGCTTAAAATGTTTTTACTATCGGTATTAATGTAACCCTCCTAATTTGCATACAATAGTTCTTGCGATGATTGTGATAATCAAACATCAATTCTCCATTGTGATTCTCACCTTTAATTTTGTTTGGTATGACATTTAGGGCATGTTATAGGCAAACGTACCCTATCCACCCCTACTCTTCCAGTTACCTGTGTAGTAGGTAGCTAGGGAACCGCAAGTAGATATGGTTACTTATTCATATGGGTGTTTCTCAAAGTGTTAGTCACTTAGATTACTAAACCAACCATTTTTTGGGGGGGACCTATTTTGAGAAAGCACCACACAGGTAATTGGAAGGGTAAGGGTAGGTATACCCAACACGGAGTACTAGCACTTAACCCTCAATGCTCAGGCGCTTGGCTTGCTGGTCACTGAGATTGTCACAGGACACTTCGGCCCAGCTGTCAAAAAAGCTCGGAGGCTTTAGCCTCCAAAATATGGGAGTTATCACTCGTAAGCTATAAAACCTATATAACTTGTAACCTACCTGTTATAACCACCGATAACTATGTTCTAACATGTTGATTGTAAACTTATAAATGTATACATAGATATTTACATAACCCATAACACGTTCCAAGCTGTTACCATCTATAATCTCTAAAAATGACAGTTTTGGAGGGCCAGATGAAGAAGCAGTTCAAGCATTTTGCCGCAAGGGTTTTGACCCCAGTTAGTGGTTTACAATGGCTTTTGGTTGGGAATGTGGAAATCAACAACCATCAGCAGCCATATTTTGCCATTTATTTTGATATGGCGTAGATTGCCATAATCATTTTTAGTAGAAAGGCTGCTCCGAAGTCCAGGTGCTATCAAATCACGTAGATCGCAAGAGGTTTGGCTATCATTGGCTATCCATTCAATGAACCAATTGCCTGCTCATGTCAACCAAGACGTATTGATTGCGACTGTTGGGTTGGTCGTTTAATCTCTCACAGGATTTCTACGTGACACAGATCCCACAGAATGGAAGACATGACATGTATTCCAATTTGAACGGATTGTTACTGCTCTCTTGCACATTTGCATCGTTGTTTGCTTCCGCATTACCAATGTATTGCAGATTTTGCTGATTAAAGATGGCAGTTTTTGTAGGAAGGGCCACACAAGGGGCAGCTTCAGATTTCAGCGCTCTGCAGGGCGCTTTGTGGGCGATCGTCTCGGACGTACTGATCTGTCCCTTGCTTCAGATAGTTGCTGAAACAGACAGATGAATAGATTGAATGGCTGACAATTTTGAATATGTTCAATATTCTAATTATTCTAACATGAATTCTTATAGGTTAAATACAACATGAATTGTTTTTAGAATTTTAAAGATAATATAAATTCGAATTTTCAATTTTCATGGCCAACGAACCTGCCATCTCTCCCACGTGCCGAGGCCCATCCACGCGTCTCCTGCTTTGAGTTCAGCCTTGAGTGAGACGGCGCAAGCAGCCCCACAGCTGGGCGTGCTGGCTACACAGGCGACAGGGCACCATGGGACTGGGGCCTACTTGGATGTGGCTATGGGTCATTATTAATCAACCAATAATAGGGAATGATAAACCACAATTTCATAATAGGGAAAACAATGGTTAATGATGGGGAACCAGGGGTACAGGGTTTTGACCCACTGCCCTGTGGGTGTTCTTAAAGTAGGGGTACATTTAGTCATCATCCTTTATAATAAACATTTCTATAGTAGTAAACCATCCATTTATTCACTGTTTTCAGAAACCAGCATGTGGAGGGGAGGTTATAACTGGGTTATAACCATTGTAGGATACCCTGTAAAGTGGATTATAACCCTAATAACCATGGAGCCAGTTCCTAAGTGATGCACATCCAAGTACTGACCCAAAGCACCATCTAAAGCAAGCCGGTGTTGTTTGTGCTGGACTATGATGTTGACAGCAACAGTTGGGGATAGCTTGGGGGCGTGCCCATCATGTATGCAAACTCGGACAGCACACCTCCAAAAAAAACATGTAGTTGAACAAACATCCCAGCAAAGGATAATATCTTCCCCGTGGGAAATTTGCATGTGGTGAAGGGGCTTTAAAGGCATATCAAGATGCTGCAAACGAGCAAAACACTGTGTGTGTGCAGTGTTTGCATATTACTTTGTATTTATTCATGATATAGAATATTAGCGTGATCAGTACCGCTAGGCTGCTGGATGTAAGAAAGCAATCATGGGGACACAATCAATCAGGCTGTCACCGATGATGAACCTTTCAAACATACCAGACGAAGTCGCTGGAAATAAGGATGCAAAAGTGATGCTATCCAGATCGCTCACGAAAGCCATGCTCGTGATGATGGGTTAGTAACCATGCTGCATGCGTAGTATCATGGGGACAAGTCGAAAAGGGCACCGACTTCCATGCATTTCACATGTCTTGTGTTTCTGTTGTTCGAAATCAGCTGAGTCACAACCCACGGCCAGCTCTCGAAACGGTTGGCTCCCATTTTTGCGGTCGCAAGTTCCAGTGGAACCAGTTGACGGTGGTCGATTGGCAGAGAAGTCTTTGCTACATTATTGATGCGAACCACTGTGACAATTGTGCTTAGGCTTCTGGAGATTGCTAACCTTGGAGCCTGGTAAGCTATCACCAGTTGATATGCCAATAGAGCTCAATAAGTCTGCAGATATCTATTGTAACCCATTTTCCGGACGCATATTCACCACGCATTCTTTTGAAAAGTGGCACAGCGCTTGTTGATGTTGCTCATTTTTGGAATCACAGGCTGTTGGGCTAGGAAAACATCCCAATCATAGACTCTGGTTTCTGTCACCCACTAAAGCCATTTATAGCCATGGTAAGCACTTCCACCGCCGCCACAGTTGTTGGACACGATCCCCGCGCGACGTCCGAAGATGGTTTGGGAAACTCAGAGCTGCTCCAGGGGTGGAATTCTTGGAACCCAAGGAGTACAGTATCACGTCTGTGCCTTGTGAAGAACAAGTGGTTGCACACTGGCTGTGGAGGTGTCAAATTTCTCTACCACTATTAGCAAGTGTGCGTTGTATACACCATTGATTTATCAAATTTGTTCAATTTTCAACGGTGACGGCAATCCCTTGAACGCGTTCTCAGCGACCATTTTGACGGAGTTTTTTGGTTGTTCCTCCATGGGTTCTTGCTTCACAGAACGGGGCTTGTGGGAATTTTTGGAAGTTTGTTGGTGGCTTTTGAACGTGGGACATGTAATTTCAATGGCACTTCATGAGGGTTGACTCAGCATGCAAGACATGCAATGATGCCTGGCCAATCAGTCCCTGTGGACGGACTGTTTGACTTAGGAATTGATACATATTGATACCATGTTTTGCTCGGGAAAAGAGATGAAAAGAGGGAAAGCATTGGAAGCAGATGTCCTTAAATGATGCCGGTGTTCCATGGTTTTCCACAGTTTTCCATGGTTTTCCATGGTTTTCCTACGGGGAACCCATCTGGGATGGGTATCCCATGTTTTTTTCATGGACCTTCCCCAACCCCTAGAGGTACCACATAAGGGTGACCGTCCTGCAGCTCGAGACATCTATAAACTGCTGCTGTGTTTGGAGTTGGGTATATGATGCTATATATTTCCGACATAGGTTTTGCGCATATATCATTTATGTAGACATATTTATACATACTAGATACGTTTTTAATTGTATGTCCAGAGATAAATGCATAATATATATATATATATATGTAAATATTTTTACAATATATATAAATATATATTTATTTTTTTTATATATTTATGTATATATATATATATATTTGTACATCCATCTCACGATTACCTGGTGTTCTTCCATAGTCGGTGGTACGCTTTGGGTGATTCGTCTCTGGGTACCCCCCCTTTGCACCAAGGCTGACGTGGTGAACTACTGGCGACCAGGTGTGGAGAGAGGGGTGTAGTGAGCAGGTTTCCGTTGGAGCTAATAGTGGTTAGATGATGGTGAAATGATGGTGAAATGATGGTGAAATGATGGTCCAATGACGGTGAAATGACGGTGAAATGATGGTGAAATGATGATTAATTATGTAAAGCGAATAGAATTGTAGTTAAAGCATGGTCAGCCATGATTGGAAATAGCTTGAAACGGCTCAGAACCGGTTGATTATCCTTCGAGAGTTGAGAACCGTCCAACCCGGCAAGCTGAAGGAAGCTGCAGCTGCAACAGCTTGCAGCTTGGTCAAGCAGTCGCAGTAGTCAAAGAATCAACGAATCAAGCCTGGGAAAAGGAACAAAAAGGGAAAGATGTCCTCAACCAACAATGGATGCTGGAGCAACATCCCAAGAGCTTGACTAGTTTGGTTAGGAGATGTGAACAGCAGGGGCATGGGGCGCCCGTAGCGACAAATGCCTCATATTTTGATGGCAAGAAAGCTTGAGGAAGGAGCGCGGAGATCAAAGATTGATTGCAGATGGATGGATTGACATCGTTGTTTTTGGTTGGCGATGATATGATGATTGATTTGCAAACCTTGAAACATGTCAGATGTATCTAACTAGCTGGTAATTTTGGCAATTTTTGGCAATTAACAAAGAGACAACTGGGTACTTTCATCATGGCACCGACCCCATGTGAGAAAAGAACATGATGTGAAAAGCGACTATTGAACACCTACAGGATACTACAGGATTTTTTAAAGAAAGTTGTATCCCATTGTATCCACACCTTTCCTGGTTGTTCAACATCACTATCCCGAAACTTGACCCACAGCTACTGCTTAAGATAGGCTTTAAGATATAGTGGTTTCTCAAAATAGGGAGCCCAAAAGATGGCTGGTATAGTGGATGATTTGGGGGTACACTTATTTTGAGAAACACCCATATAGCCACACCATGGCACAAATCATTGCATTGGTATGTAGACATGATATTGGTGATGACCCAAAACTAGTTGTGATATGTTGTGATGACTTCGCTAGTTCAAGCTGTGACAACACCTGGCGACTGAGCATGTCTCGAGGATTGTCATTCTCCAGTGCAACACATGAGTCCATCCGGACTGATAATGGAAGAAGAGCGTGAGTTTGGATTGAGCCCTGCTACTGCGGATGGTTGACAATGGTGAAACTGGTGTGTTTTGTGATACTATGACTATGACCGATATAACTTTTGTTTAGTGTGTCCCTCATACCGGAGTGTTGGTGATGATCAGCCAACTGCTGTGCATCACTACTAGCTTAGTGGCAAACCATTGGCTAACTCTACACCACTGATGAGCAAACAAACATGTACATTAGTATGGTTTTGACTTGTTCCATGATGGTTGGTTTATAGTTTGCTTAGCATTTTTGGCGTCCGACAACTATAAACCATCTAGACATCATTGACCACCAGTGTAAGCCATCAGGCAAGCATCATGGATCGGTATGTGAATCTGCTTCAGGATTCAGAATGCTACCTCCAAATGCAGCCCCCCCCCAATTTCACCACATTAGTTTTGCGAGAGAGAACAAGCAGGGCAACTGTCCTAACATGGAGCTTACTTCGAGGATTATTGGATGTGGCCCTGGTTGGCCGGACCACCATTGCAGTGAAGAAAACACCTCGTGGCTGCCTGTCCATGTCATGTGTGCTTTTGCCTTCTGAATATTTTATATATGGTGGTTTCTCAAAAACTGGGAACCCCATGGAACCGCTCAAAATGGATGGTTTACTCATGATGAACATTTGCTGTCCATTGTTTCCATTGTGTTTTCCCCACAGCGGAAATACTCGGGGTTGTGTAATCACTTGTGGCTGTTGCTTGGGAGCCATTCGCCACCGGGGTAGACGATGCCAGGCTCTCGCAAAGATGCCGCACTTGCGCGGCAGGCCTGTGGGGAGGTGCTCGCGGGCGCATCAATTGGTTGAGTTGACTGAGTTTCTTGGGTCCATTCGCTAGTTTTGTAATGGAATCAACCAGTCATAAATTAGTGAATGGAAGTAAGAAACTACGTCAACCATTGATTTTCTACTTCCATTTCTTAGTTCCCTTCAGCAGTTTATGAGTGAATAGCACTAGATCTGCTTGACTTATTTGTTAGTTAAGAGTTTGCTACTGAATGAGCCAGTTCACTTGCTACTTTCCTTCGCTGAAAAGTCAAGTTGACCAGGTCCGGACTGAGTTGATTGAGGATTTTTGGGTCCCAAGCAAATGGCTTTGGGTCAATATTAACCAACCAATAATGGTGGTTATTACCCAGCCAACTATAGGGAAAACAATGGTTGATGATAGGGGCACCAGGGGTACGGGATTTTGACCCACAGCCAAATAAGTTCCCTTTAGACACGCTCCCCGTTTTGGCTACCTTCAGCGATTAGCTGCTTGATTGTCAGCAGGATATCTTCATAGGCACTTGTTTTTTTTTCTCACGGTCACTTGTCAGTAATAGTTATCGAAGTAACATGTAGTAGCCTGATACATGAGGCCTGATGTGAAAAACAATGTATGTATCGAAACAAAAATCAATCAATATCTAAGGGTATATTTCAGATGTATAATGGTTGTTATAGATATATGCATACATACATATGCAATCCCCTTGAGACCAACATTTTCCACTTATTTCACTTTCTGATGCTAAGTATGTGTCCAAGGAGCAGTTGAATCTACCAAGTCGTATGCTGGAAGGGTGGGAATCAGTCCAACACAACTGGATGCAACCTACGAAAAAAAAAATACGAAAAACAAGTTGGTGTCGATTATTCAGCTGAGTATAGCTCTCTTACAGTTTGAAATGCTTGCTTGTTTTGCAGGAATAGTAACTCTCTTGGTTCAGCAAGATCGTTAATGCAATAAGTGAGAAAAGAACACCATATTTTAAAAACTGGTTGCACTTGTCAGTAAGATTGCTTAATAAGATCACATGCATGTTACAATTGTTTCAGTTTCCACATGGAGTACCTTATGATGGATCCATCAGGTATAATACGAAATCATCTGATTCATCTTACAATCATGTTGCCTAGTAAGATCAATCAGTTACCTGATGGATCCTGATGGAACCATGACATGATTTCGTACCTTCGTACCGACAGATCCACGACTGGTTGATCCAGGAACGTGCCCCCATCAACCAACGATTGCACCCAGCAAAACCCTGTAAGCACTGCATGTATTGATAAAACTAAACACAGACACTTGCAGGAGATTCTTATAGTTTTTTTTCCCCGAACGGTACTTCAAATTTGAGTAAAGGGGCTTAAATTGCTACCCAAGAAATTGTTAAAGATATTTGGAATGGATGGCAACCCAACAAATTTGGTCGGGTAACAATTTGTGTGTTTCTCAAAATAGCAGTACCCTCAAATCATCCATTATTGACCATTTGTAGTAATAAACCAACCATTTTTGGGGTACCCATATGGCTTGAGAAACCACCATTTATCCACAAAAATTTGGATTTTCCAATTCTTCTTAAAAAATGGACGGCAACCCAACGACTCAGGTACCCAAAGAGAAGCTCAAGGGTCCAAGGCTGGAACGCGGGAGTTTGTTGGGGTGCCATACATGGGGGTACTAGGTCATGGTTAGGGGCCACTACGAAGTACTGGTGACTAATTAATTGATGATGGTCAATTGGTTGAAGAAGTGTGGTGAATAGATGGTTGATTCGGAGTTCATGGTGTTGGATGATGGCTAATTTGTCATTGAATGAGACGTGGTAATTGAGACCGAGCAGCACAAATAGACTTGGCAAAGGCACATCATTGCTGTCATGGCAACCAGGGGCAACCAGAATCCCAATCGATCACTTTAAACACCCGATGAGCTGGCTGAGGAGTCTATAGCACCTGGCTTCTTTAGTCCAGAGGCTGCGGTCAGAATACCTATGCTTAGAGTCCCAGTAGAACCGTAGGTTTTTGCAAACTGTTCAGTTGCTGACTCCTTTCAACCACAGCCAGCGAGTTACAGGAGTGATGCAAAACATGTTTGCTTCTACAGTTGCATGGCCTTTTTGAAAGACTGGCCGAGTTTCCCCTGAAATCGAGTCACACCATGACAAAATCAGTTGCTAAAGACAGTGGGACGGTACAAAGACATCATGAATCTCCATGATCTTGAGATGGAAACCACTTGCTTGTTTGTTTTTTGGATGGTCAATAGGTGGCTGTGGGTCAAAACCCTTAGTCCCCCTGGTTCCCTATCATTAACCATTGTTTTCCCTATGATTTGGTTGGTCATTATAAGCCATTATTGTTGGTTAACTGCTTGACCCATAGCCAGGTCTCAAGATGTTCAGCTCATTTCAGCTCAACAGGATGCCGAAATCGGTGGCGCGGCACAACTCGTTGCCACAGCCGTCCTCCAGGCCGGTCTCCGTGAGGCCATCCCCCAGCAGCGGCAGCTTGAGCAGTCGACCATGGTTGGGGGTCCAACTCGCAGGGGACGGGTGGTGTCCGTGGAAGGGGATCCTTCTATGGCGAGCTGGGTCAATATCAACCAACCGATTTTATGATGGATAATAAGCAACATTCATAGGGAAAACAATGGTTCATGATACGGGAAGCAGGGGTACGGGGTCTTGACCCATTGCCCTATAAATCTATATTGTATTATCATACAAGGAATGAACATTTTATGATCATCATCATATTACTGTTGATGGTGTCCTTGTATCATCATCAAGAACGACGGAAAAATATGGTCAACAACAGCTGATACTGCATAAATATATCGTTATCACTCCAGATTATCCCAGGATTATCCCCTAAGCCTGGTATATTATCCCACTGCCGAACAAGCAAACCGTATCAAACGTCATCAGGCTGTGGGTCAAAACCCTCAGTCCCCCTGGTTCCCCTATCATGAACCATTGATTTCCTTATAGTTGTTGGTTATCATCCACCATAAAATTGGTTGGTTAATGGCTTGACCCAGCTCGCCATCAACGTCATCGCGTTGGCTGTAACGGAACTGTGTCTCTGAGATCCATCGGGGCACCCCTGGAGATCCATCCCTTAAGAGCCGGCGGAGTAGCCGCGCATTCGTTCACCGCTCGAGACAGACTTGAAAGTTGGTCAAATGTTTTGTAGTTAGTTCACCAACAAAAATAGCTGATTTAGCTGGTTAATAATAGGGGATAACAACAAGCAACTATAGGGGATATACCAGCTATATATGGCGAGCTGGGTCAAGCAGTTAACCAACCAACTAATGGTGGATGATAACCAACAATTTCATAGGGAAAACAATGGTTGATGATGGGGGAACCAGGGGAAAACAATGGTTAATGATAGGTTTCTCAATATAGGAGACCCAAAAAATGGTTGGTTCATTACTATAGATGGTTAATAACTAGATGATTTGGGGGTGCAAATTGGTGCATTCCAGCTCAGTTGCTCTTGGATGTTCTCATTTCATTCTTGCTGCTTTCGATTCAAGCGGACTCGCCCTTTTACACTACCAGCACTCTGATCTGTACCAAAAAGGTGCGCCTATCGGATTGTGCTCCTGTTGGAAGTGGATTCAGGTTTTGCTCCATAAGGTGCCCGTTTTGGAGCCCCTAGCTTCGCATGGTAGCGGAGCCTGCCAACAGTGCAGGTCTCCAGTAGGACATGGCATCTTCGGGTGGTGATGTTGACGTGAAGTATCCAACATGGGATGGCACATGGGACAAATGGCAAGAATATCATCTACGTGTTGAACTGCGTGCCGACGGAATGAAAGAAGAAGAACGAAACCTCCTAGGACCTCGATTGGCAGCGAATCTGACAAGTCGTGCTTTCGATGCGATTGCCGAAATTGATCGGGAGAAACTGAAGAAGTCAGATGGCTGGCAGTATCTACTCAACTACTTGGCCACTACACGTGGCAAGGAGAAAGTAGACCTTTTGGGTGATGCTTTTCAGGAAGTCTTTGTGAAAAAGGATATCTACAGAAAGGAACAAGAAGAATTCAATGACTACGAACATAGATTTCGGACTCTGGTTCGGAAGTTAGAGAAGGCACTCAAAGAATCGGGGGCTACGGGAACTGTTCCTTCAGAGATTTTCGGTTGGCATTTGTTGAACCTATACATGAAGATGGATCCTTCAGATGTGGCAAATGTTCCTGGAAAATCAGAGAGCTACAAAATGGACCATGTGATTGCCGCGTTGCAGAAGATGTGGAGTGGTGGTGGTCTTGGTGCCAAAGACATGGAGATGAAACAACGAAGAAAGAGTAGCAGTTCGGCTATGCATTTGGATGAGGATCTCCCCGAAGACGAGATCTACATGGGAGCTGAAGAGGAAGAAGGAGAAGCACAGCTGATTGAGATGACGGAAGCAGCTGCGTGGTATCAAGAGGCATTGAGCAATTTCCTCCAAGATCCAGAAGACAAGACGATCTTAGCCACCTTCAAGGAAGCTAGAAAGGCTCTTGATCAAGCAAAGACCGCAAGAGGATTCTATCCGACAAGGAATCCAAATGCGGGTGGACGTACCAATTCTGGCATGCGAAAAGGGGGAAATGCTTCATCCAGCTTCAATCCAGATGCGAACAAGGAATGTATGAGGTGTGGAAAGATGGGCCATATAGCTCGCAACTGTCCACAACGGCCCTATCCTCGAAAAGGCAATGGCAAGGGCAAGGTCTCTTTTGCCCAGGATGCAGAGACCATCGAGATCAGTTGTGGCTTCGTTGGACATGTGCAAGGTTCAGATGAGGCAAAGATCCTGGCAGTCAATCAAGAAAAGCCCTTCCACCTGGGTCATGGAATCTTGGACAGTGGGGCTTCAGACAATGTGATTGGCGTGGATACCCTCCAAGAACTTGCAGGTCATTATGAGCATCTCGGTTTTGATCCATCAGTCGAGATTGAAGTCAACAGGACGATGCAGAAGAATTTCATCTATGGAAGCGATCACAGCAGTCGTTCCTTGGGAGTGGCTCATTTGACTGTGGGCGTGCTGGGAACGGAGATGACCATCGATGTCCATGTTGTCGATGGTGGAACACCCTTGCTGCTCAGTGCCAAGTGGTTGTATGACATGCGAGCACATGTGGACTTCCGCACAGGAGAAGCTACCTTTCCTACGTTGTCTGATCGACCAGTCACGTTGACACGTGGACCGGGAAACCATCTACTCCTACCCATCATGCAGTTTCATGCCGAAGAACATGTGAGTGATGCCACCCCGTCAACTGAAGTTGCCGATGATGCCCAATATCCTACGGAGGATGGTGTACAGAAGGGCGAGTCACATGAGTAGGGACAACTCCACCAAGACCCCAATGGACTTTCTAAGTGTTGTCTTAGAATGAAGGTCTTGAGTGGACATGTCAGTTTTGAATGCAGTCCTGAAGTGACCGTCAATGCAATTCATGATGCCAGTTTTGTTGGTGGTAATGAGGTTTTTGTGGACGCCCCTGAAGTTGGTGACTCGTGTCCGGATCTCTCGTGCCATAGGAATGCGGGTATCGAGGAGGTTCAACATGATCTTTTCCATGCCACGAAGGTTCTCCAAGACCTGACCGATGTTGGTACTTTGGATTTGTTAGAAGTTCGCGCACCATGGGATTCACCTTTGAGCAGTCACATGAGGGAACGAGGGGGAAAAGCTTTGAGTATTGGTGTTCATAATGGTTATGATCTGACTACTTTGAAAGGTTTTCGAGCTGCGGCTCATTTGATCAGAACTTGTAAGCCTAAGTACTTACATGTCAGTCCTCCATGTGATCCTTGGTCCTCTCTTCAAAACTGCAATCAGAGAAATCCCGAACAGGTGCAGCGACTTCAGGAAAGCCGTCAGATTAGCAAGAAGCTACTGAGGTACCTTCGAAAGTTGATTGAAATCCAGGTACTTGAATTGAATGAGAAGAAAAATCTGACGACTTTCCAACTCCAACATCACGCAGGTGGGGAACATCCGTTGCTTGCCCAGAGCTGGGGAACTCCAGACATGAAAGCCATGGTTAGACTCTGTGGTGGTCGTTTTTCTGTTTATGGATGTGAACATGGTCTTCGTAGTAAACATGGGGATTTACTATTGAAGCCGTGGGGTTGGTTCAGCGCACGCTCTGGAGTGAGAAAAGCTTTGGAAAGGCGTTGCAGTCATGGAAGCAAAGCGAATCCACCAATTCAAGGAAATCTTACCTCTGCCACCGCTGTATATCCTCGACTTTTGTGTAAACGTTTTGTTGATGTTCTTATTCAAGATGTTTTTCTTTCTTCATGTTGGTTTTCGACACATGAACACACAGCCGTTTTTCCCAATGAAGCAGAAGGGGAAGAAGGTGCTCAGGAACCGGCAGCAGACGCACAAATGCCAGAAGAAGAAGAAGAAAGGACTGATGACGGATATAATCCAGGAGAACTTAGAAGTATCAAAGAAAAACTCAGACTCATTCATCGCAATCTTGGTCATCCCGGACATGACACCTTCCTCCGTTTGCTCAGAGATGCCGGTGCAACTGATTTGACCATGAGAGTTGCCAAAGAGTTTTCATGCCGCGAATGTTTGCAACGTGGTCGCAGAGCTATCACTCGACCTGCGATCATCCCAAAGCAGTACAACAAGTGGGAATGCCTGAGTGTTGATACCTTTTGGTGGCACACCCCCAAAGAGTCTCTTAAACCAGGGGAAAAACCGGAACATGCCATTGGTGTTAGCTTGATGGATGAAGCCACTGACTTTCATGCGGCTGCGATTATTCGAAAAGGTGATTCTCCGTTCCGAAACATTTCCGGCCAGGATTTCAAGGATGCACTGTCAAAGTGCTGGTTGCAACATTTTCCAGCTCCTTCCATTCTCAGATACGACGAAGAGGGTTT
>VSDK01010745.1:292856-308796 GCA_009767595.1 Symbiodinium kawagutii | reverse complement strand
CCGGCGAAAACCAACGACAAGATGGAGGAGACCAATCAATGGACAAGCGAATGGGCACATGTGTCACAGATGGAAGTTCTGGACGAGAGAGTCAGCTCCATGGAGGAGAAGATGAATCTCATGAACGATCGCCTGTTGACACTGGAACACATGGTGGGCCAGATGCTGGCGTACCTCCAGCATCTTCAGACTCTCGGTCTGGTCGAGCAGCACGCAGCCGCTCACCAAGGCCCTTGAATCGTTCACATGAAGACATGACCTTGTATCATGTGACTGAGGGCAATTTTGAGCGAGGTAGTTCCGAATCCTCGATTGAATTCGTGCACTATGTTGATCAATTGGATGTTTTTGAAATGGAATTTCACATTGCTCCCAGAGATGTTCATAGGAAGAAAAATGCCTGGATGGTCAACGCCAAAGCACGAAAAGCAGCTGAAGTGTGCCTGAGAAAGCTTGCTCCGGATGAGCAGGCTGATTTCGATAAAGCCATGCAGAAGGAACTCGATTCCTTCATTTCTTCGGAAGCTGTTCAAATTTGTTCTTCACATGGCATTGATCCCCAGAGAATCATGCAGATGCGTTGGGTTCTTGTTTGGAAACCTTTGGTTGATGAACATGGACAACACACGGGGAGAAAACCCAAGGCGCGTTTGATTGTGAAAGGCTTCCAAGATCCTCGGTTGACGTATTTGCCACGGGAATCACCGACCCTATCTACTTTGGGAAGACATTTGTTGATCGCCGACTGTGCTAGGAAACGTTTTCGTATGGCTGCTGGTGACATCAAAACGGCTTTTCTACAAGGGGGTCATTCTGAGTTGAAAGATGAGGTTTATGGGATGCCACCGGATGATGTAAAGGAAAAACTGAAGATGAAGGATCATGAATTGTTGAGGATTTCCAAGGCTATTTACGGTTTATTGAATGCTCCCAAACAGTGGTTTGAGTCTTTGAGTTCTTTCTTGATTGAAGATGGTTGGGTTCAACATTCTTTGGACAAATGTTTGTACAAATGGATTGAACGAGGTCGTGTTGTTGGCTTATTGGGTATTCATGTTGATGATGTTCTTTGTGGTGGTTTGGAAGGATCCTCATATGAACAGGCCATTCAGCGTTTGCGTCAGAAGTTTTCCTTTGGGGCATGGCATGAGGCGATGGAACAACCTTTGACTTACTGTGGAATTGAAATCAAACAACATGAAGATTACAGTGTGTCTTTGTCTCAGGAACGGTTTGCGCTAGGAATTGAAGAAATTGTTCTGAAAAAGGAAAGAAAAGAAGAGCCTCAAGCAGAAGTCACAAAGGAAGAAAAATCAAGGATGCGACAAGTCCTCGGAGCTCTAAGCTGGAGAGCAACGCAAAGTGCGCCCTGGTTACTGGCATCAGTCTCGCTACTTCAAGGAACAGTTGAGTGTGGAACTGTGCAAGATATTCTTTCTATTAATAAATTGGTTCGATTGCAACGGAAATATTTTGATCGTGGTTTGTATTTTCCTGTTATTGGTGGTGATGTGACTATTATTACTTTCACGGATGCTTCTTGGGCAACAAGAGTCGATGGTTCTTCTCAGGGTGGTCAATTGACCATTCTAGCTGGAAAAGGCATTTTGTCAGGTCAGAAGGTTCCCTTTTGTGTTTTGGGCTGGACAAGCAAACGTTTGAAACGAATTGCTAGATCAAGTACTAGTGCCGAGGCTCAGATGAGTGCCAATGCTTTGGACTACCATGAATTTTCCAAACTTGGTTGGATTGACTTGCAAGAACATTACAAGATTGATTTGCGGTGTTCTGATGATTTTCTTAGTAAAATGGAAAGCGGTCTCATTGTTGATGCTCGAAATATTTATGATGGACTTGCTAGAGTAGAGAGCTCTGGCCTCCAGATGGAGGAGAAAAGGACTGCAATTGAGCTACTTGCCATAAAAGAAAGATTACATCAGGCTCGGGTGACCTTGAAATGGGTTGATGGTGAGCAGGAACTTGCTGATGCTTTGACGAAACATGGTTGCCATGAACCTTTATTGAAGGCTTTGCAAATGGCTTGCTGTCGAATCACCTATGATCCCAAATTCTTGTCGGCATGTAAGAAACGGGCTTTGAGATACCAACTGTGTGTTGATGAACATTGGTTGCATTGCCTATGGTCACTTGAAACATCCATTTAAAGAGCAAAATAAGAATTGTGAGCGGTGCAAATTGGTGCATTCCAGCTCAGTTGCTCTTGGATGTTCTCATTTCATTCTTGCTGCTTTCGATTCAAGCGGACTCGCCCTTTTACACTACCAGCACTCTGATCTGTACCAAAAAGGTGCGCCTATCGGATTGTGCTCCTGTTGGAAGTGGATTCAGGTTTTGCTCCATAAGGTGCCCGTTTTGGAGCCCCTAGCTTCGCAGGGGGTACCCCTATTCTGAGAAACCCCCAAATGGTTTCTAAGTATTGACATGACATGGATATTCAGTCGTTTATTCATTGTTGACATGGTCGATGTTTTTTAATAATAATGACAAATTGTTGATTCACTAAGTATCAACTTTTCCTCCAAACATCCAAAAACACATGAAGTATCATCAACAACGATTAGCCAGTGCGTAGTAAGGGTCCTTTGAAGGTGGCCTTCTTTTCCGTGAAGCATTCTAAGGCCACGTCACTTAAAGCCATCTTAGCCTAGTAGGCCTGGATCAATCTAAAAATCAATGTTTACACAGTTTGCCCTCATAGCCAACATAGCACAATATCGATGAGTTTTGCTGAACTATATTGGCATCACAACGGTTTCATCGCGCAGACAATTGTGGCGGACCCGGGTACATTCAAAAGTGTTGGTACCCCAAATCCCAAACAAGCGACGACTTTGTAAAAAGACATGGAAACCAGTGCTTTGGCAGTATCTCGCCCGTATTTTATCAGCTTGTTACTGATCAGATTCTTGAATGTGTTTGATCTATCTTCATGTTTCTGCGGTACACAACTTGCCGCAAGGGTTCTTCTATGGGTTGCTGCAGATGGGTTCGCAACACTCTCATGCGCCAGTTTGCGATTCATTGCCGAATCATAGCCAACACAGAACAAAAATTGAGAATGTGTCCTGGTCATGGTTTTTGAGTGTGCGCGTGCATGTGCTGTTCGGGTTTTAATGAGCAAGTCCCGTAATGTATAACATTCAATGGCTGCAGTTTCGGAATTAGATGCTTAAAGATGGTTCATGGGATGGTCCTCAGTGATGCTTTATGATGATCATTCTGATGCTCAATGGTGCTTCATGATGGTCACTGATTAGTGATGGCTCGTCATTAATCAGGAAGAAAAACTTTTCAGAACTATATTGTTTTATCTTTAAAAAAATGGAACTATCAGAACTATGAGACAATTAACAACCACAGAATCTTAATTCGTCTCTTAACAACGAATGTTAAACTATCATTCTCTATCACTTTCAATGAAACACGAAAAAACATCACTGATTCACTGAACAATAATCTTTTTACGCATGGGCTTGTTGCGATGGCCGGCATCCAGGCAGGCCAACGGATCCAAACTGACGAACCCTCATGGTTGCCAGGGACGAGAAAGACCCTGCGTATTAGTAATGGGCCGCCCCTGTACAAACCGTGACAGCTCATCGAAAACTCGCTGCTCAACGGTTGCAGGCCAACCCAATTTCAAGGTGGGGGCACGTAAAAAAATATTGATCTCAGGCAAACCAAGACTACCACTAAGATCTACATTGGAAACTCGTAGAAGCCAAGTCAAAACCTGCTTGAAGTATGAAAAGTCAGCAGCAAAAGAAACCGTAGAGTTTACTGAACAATAATAAATACTATATAGTTCACTAAAGAAATCTGTGCTGATCTCAGATTAATCATATAGTCACTCAACACCATTATTAACCAAATAATTCCCGCATTATTAACCATGACTAACCATATCAGTTGGTATGTCCCCCACTTTTCTTGGTTATTATCCCTATCATGAACCATTTATAGTCACCATCATCATTATACAACATATTTATAACCACTATTAACCATATATATATATATATAACATATAAACTCATCATATAATCTCAGATCATTCCCCATGATGAACCGCTGGGGGGGCATGATCCCTCACCTGGTGGGCCATGCTGTGCCCGTGCCCCCAGGTCGCCCTTGGGCTTTCGCGGCCGCTTGTGCACCTCGCAGCGCGTCTCCCCGGTGCGGGGAAACCGTGTGCAGGCGCGCGGTTGATCTCGAGCCATGGGGGACCACCAGTTATCATCCAATGACTGTGATTGTAATGGCTAATAATGGGGGGATATATGAACTATATGGTGATTAGAACCTGGTGATTATAGAACCTGGTGATTATATGGCTATGGGTCAACATTAATCAACCAATAATGGGGCATAATGACCAACAATACTATAGGGAAAATAATGGAGAATGATAGGGGAACCAGGGGTACGGGGTTTTGACCCATAGCCATATGATTATGATGGTGATAATAGTGATTATAATGGTTATTATATTGGTGATGATAATGGTGATTACTGATTGCCTGTCACCTGAGGATTATAATGGTTAAGAACAGGGGATTAGAGCATCAACAAGACTAGGGGGATATACAAACTATATGGTGATTGTCATGGTGATTATCGTAGGGGAACCAACAGTTGTTTCATGGGGGAATATAGCAACGAGAAATGGTGGGTTCTCAAGCCAGAGGGTACCCAAAGCTATATAAATGGTTAATAAGCTGGATGAGAGCGGGGGCACCCCGATGACCTGAGACCTGATCCAAATGTTGAGATCACCAATCAGCTGATACTTGGGATTGGCAGATGAAGTCTTGGAGTTCATGGGCTCTAGGGTAAAAATATAACTAGCGCAACTACCACTTATGGTACATATACCATTATAGTACTATAGTTAAAGGTGCTTATTAATCAATTTATAACCAGGGGGGGCCACCTTGTAGCTCCCCAATTTCATGGTTTGACCAGGAACAAAGCTGTGGGAAAATGCGGGCTGTTCACTTCCTCAAGATGTGGAGCTGTGAGGCGGAGCTGTTATCCATGGCAGCTCCGTTCCGTTGAGATAACTCACCCCACCTGAGGCTGCCCAATGGCAGCCTGCAAATGGGTTTGGTTGTTTCCTTTGAAGTCAGGTGACATCAGGTCACAGGCTACTACGTAAGTATCGATTTCCTTTGATGTCAGCTTGCAAGCCATTTCACTTGTTCGAGATCACAAGCATAAAAACAATTAAACAAGCTACTTATTTGATCTCGCATGGTTTCCGTCAGAAAGGTAGCTGGTAGTGCACCTCGAGGTCAACAACTAGACTTGGGTGCAGAAGGATAGTCATGCAACATACGGTGAAAGACGGCACGCCAAAAGCACATGTACAAACTACCTTAAAACTAGCCAATTAACAACTGTTATTACATAAACCACCATCGGTTGCTCACGAAAATAGTTTGTGATGTCCCATTCAAATTACAATGGGACTATAGATCTTCCATGGATTATGAATCATTAGTCAGAGTTATAGTTGTATGTGTTTTAATCTTTAATTGACGTCGTTTCCATTTTCATGAGCAATGTTTCATAGTGTGTGTGTGTGCGCATGTTTCGCAGCTTCGATCACAAGAGGCGGTCATGATTTCATGGCTGGGATGGTTTGATTTCAACGGTATCCATCAGTTGTCAAGCAATATCAACTGTCGTGAATCATGTTTATATTTATGAACCAAATTTTACCAGTGATGATAAACATGTACAAATTATGATAAACCAGTAGATACCAATACTCAGTATCAGTACAACCCAAATTGTTACAATCAGTATGTATTATTTGTCATGATTCTCCGTTCTTTACGAACCCGACCCCCAATCTGAAACACAAATTTCACCATCTTCAACAACTAAGATAAACCAACCAAAATGAACCAACCAAAATGAACCAACCACCCAACCACCACCTCTAGGCATTCATCATTACTAACCCATTGGCGAATCCCACGGGTACCAAGTGCCAAGCACCTTCAAAAACGCCAGGTGGATGTGAGTCCGGGCCGTCCTCGAGCGTGCCTTGGTGTCAGCTACTCCGAAATCATTGCTTTCACTTTTGCTTACAGTGGTTAATAATGGTTGGTTAATGATGGTTGGTCGATAATGGTTGGTTAATGATGGTTGGTCGATAATGGTCGGTTAATGATGGTTGGTCGATACTGGTCGGTTAATGATGGTTGATTTGATGCGATTTGATCATGTTGGTGATCAGCTACATATGTGTTTTTTTCCGCAAAATAGCGGATTTTTAGCAATTGATAGGAATAAACCAACTAGAACTCTGGGGTGCCGAATGGCTTGAGAAACACCCATGTAACTATGGCGGCCCGTTATGGCCCTGTCGTGGCCACTTGAAACTCAGGCCTTGCAGTCCCATGCGCAATGGGAAAGTGGTTGCCACAGGTGCCGCGGAGCTCGCGGTCGGCCGCAGATGTGTGGGGGTGATAGTGCTGAAGCAATGGCTAATCAGTTAGTTAATCAGTGAGTTAGTTGGTTTGTCAGTAGTGATGTTATTGCTTAGTTGATCAGTTAGATATGAGTAGTGAGATATCAGTACTAGTCAGTTAGCTAATTAGTTGTTCATAGTGATGGCGACGTTCATGATAGCTAATTACTACTGGTGCAGTTTATGACAGCTGATTACTACTCATTGCAAGTGATGTTTCAATAAGATGAATTGTGGTCATGTGATGCTGACCTGATGATGGTTCATCGTGTCATTAGTAATTGATTACGCAGTTTATTACGGCAGTTGATCTTGCACCAGTATAGACAGTGTACAGTTTGTAGTTCCTTTTTGCTGGTGCCAGGTACCCACCTTGCACTGTTGGGCGTGCTGTTGGGCGTGCTCTAGCATGCAATACTTACTGATCCCACAGAACGGACTGATCCCACAAAGTGTGTTCAGTGACAACCTTTGAGCTTGGGGGTAGCCCAAATTTGATGCACGCCCAGCGAGTTTACTTAAGCGCAGGATTAAGCGCAGGATCCCAGTCGAGTGCCACCATCATTGCCGGGAGAAATCCTGCACCACCGATGCTTGAAACCCATACGGCAGGGATGGACCACCACGGTGGAAGACTTCTTCCAGCTGGCTACCCATTGTCCTGCGAGGTGCCAAAGAAGTCCCAGAAGCAGTTGCCAGTACCTTCCGGCCTGGACAGTCCGTCCTGTGCCCCCTCGTTTGTTGATTCAGGGCTGGTTTCAGCACGCCTGGATGGCACACTTTTGAAGATTGTTCCTACTAATGTTCCTAATGTCATGCAAATAGTCAAACTGTAGAAAGGTGGGTTTACATGTACACATAACTGCATATGATCAAATGTATCAATGTAAAAGTACATTTACATGTAGATATTCACATGCCACCTTCCAACTCTGTGTCATTGTTCCCTGAAGTCATGCTGGATGGACAACTCAGGCGGGTTCGGTGTTGATCGCTGAGGCTTCTGAGTGTACCTGCCGCAAATATGCATCTGCTTATATTTAGAGACGCAGGGCTCATGTTAGCCACCACAACTATCTTGATTGGACCAGGCCTGGAACTGGAAACAAGATATCATGGACATTTTCTGCAAAAAAAAGCATCACAGAATGATGATTTAAAGCCGTCGTCCGACTTTGTCTCTTCAGGCTGGTGACCTATGGATCATGCTTGAACCAAGACAAGTGAAACAAGCAACCCTAGTAATACCTAGATCCGATGCATTTACAGGTAACTAATTGCAAGTATGTATGCATATGTGTTGTTTATAATTAATTAATGCGATACATAAAAATGAGTTTAGTATATACGCATCTATGTATCTATGCATCTATGTATCTCTGTGTCCATCTATCCATCAATCTATTTTTGGTCTATCTATCTTTCTATCTATTGATCTTTCTATCCATCTTTCTATCGACCCATCGATCTAGCCACCTACAAACCCAATACCTTGGCCCTTTTCGGAAAGCTCGCCATGCGGTCCGACCGGCACAGGTATTGCCCCAAAGAGGCGGCAGGTGTTCAGAAGGCCCATGTGCTGGGTCGCAGCGTTACTGAGCTGCAGCTCGTTGCGGTGGTTGGCGCGCCTGGTGGGCAACCAGCGATAGCTACAAGGTGGGCCCTTCTGGTTATAAGGGAATGGGTCAATATCAACCATCAATATTTAGCAACAATAATAGGGAAAGCAATGGTTAATGATGGGAACCAGGGGTACAGGGTTTTGACCCATAGCCATAAGTTGAATTGTGATTAATAAGCCATTTAACTATACTTAACTATCTACCGCAATTTTGGTAGTTACCCTAGTTATGTTCGCCAACTTAGCTAAGGGGGCATGTTTATGAGACTATGATGGCTATGTTAGACTTATGATTCACGAGACTAATAAACATATCTAAACGTGGCTAAACAAAATATTTCGTGATGATCGCTCGTGATTTTGGAATGAATAAGACTAGGATGTGTAGTAGTTGATAAGAGGTCATATTAACGTGTTGATTATTCTTCAGTAGAGACGTTAACTTCCCATCAGCAAAAGTAATGGTAACTACAATGGTATCTATGCAGATGTCTGCCAAGGGGATGCCACATGTAGTTTCTCCCTGGGCGGTTGAGTTCCCTCCAGGAGTTTAATGCTGTCGCTTCCGAGGTTGATGGCAAAGGTTGGCAGATTCAGTTGGAGAACGGCCCTATCTGCGTTGTGGCAGATGCAGAGGACCATTTTGGAGATCTGATTGCAACTGAACGAGTTCTTTCCGCAGCGGCTTCCCCAGTTGATGCACGAGAATGATATGGCTGTGGGTCAATATTAACCAACCAATAATGGTGCATAATAACCAACAAACTGTAAGGAAATCAATGGTTAATAGTGGGGAACCAGGGGTACGGGGTTTTGACCCCCAGCCATATTGTTGTTGAACAAGCTCAGGGTGCTAGTACCAGTGACATCGGTATGAGTTGATATATGGTTCTACAGTTCTTCGCTGGACCAATTCCACGATGTCATGGTAGTGGTTGAACAAGCAGATTGTGGTTTTGAACATGACATTTGTTCCGTTCTATGTGGGACAGTTTACTTGGTTGAATAAGTCGCATTTTGCAGAGAGGTTCAAACCACCGATCAATAATGATCAGCATAATATCCATTACGACCATTTTGAACCACTTATTATCCATGGTTGTAACCCGTATTTCGGCCTTAAATCACTCAGCAGAGATGCAATTCCTCATAATTTGCCATCAATAGCAGTGTTTCTGTACATTGTTTCCTCGAAGATGGCGCGGACAGATCGCAAGTTGTGTCCTGTGCTCAAATGGTGGTTTCTCAAAATAAGGTGACCCCCAAATTGTTTTCAGGGGGTACTCCCATGGCTTGAGACATACCATCACCCCAAACTTGGCTCGGGGAACATTTTCCCATCAACTTTGGTCCAGGGGTTCTGATTCGCCAGGAGTGGCGTTTGTGTCTTTGCGATGAGCAAAGGCGATGGCGAGGGTTGTTCGTCCTGGCTTCGTCTATATTCTAAGAAGGGATACTGTCGGATAGAGTTCCTGGCTGGTGGCTGTAAACGTTTTTCCCCAATATTCACCAATGGTTGCAATTGGTTGACCAGCATATGTTTCAGAGGAGTGGTTCAACAACAAGGTCGGATAGAGTTGTGAAGTAGCGCACAGTGATGATGGTTTCTCCGAACACCTACCAAGCAACACTTTGAAGAAACAGAGTTTTGAGTGCTTTTAGCATCTAAATCTTTCCCGAATCTGGTCAACCAGGCAAGAAGTGAGATTTATACGCTATGGCCTTGATTAGTGACTCGATAGTTTTGTTATTGACATTGTTTGATGCTATCATAGAGGTTGTAACTGATACGGGACAATCCGCCAAGCTACAATCACTGCACTTACCGCAATCGGGTTCTTATCCTATGTTCTTAGGGTTTCTCATGGTAAGATGTTTCCATAAACGCCGCATAACCAGAAATCTCGGACGCCTTGCTTAAAGATTAAAGGATTATCAGACTACCAGCATTAATTATAGAAAGTAAACCTAATAAATCATAGTAATGATTGTATGTATATATATATATTAAATTATCCATATATATGTATATATTTATATTAAATTATCCATATATATATATATATATATTTACATTTACATTTACATACACATTTACATATACATATACATATACACATATATATATATATATTTGTATACATATACATATACATATTTGAATATATATATATATATATTGCCCAAGTGACTGGATAAAGAGAACTGCATGAATTTTCCACCAACCTTGATCAGCAGGCCGCCTGCGCCGATCACTGAGGTGCCGAAGCGGCTGTTGCGGCGTGGGTGGATGTCATGTTTTTTACTACGCAACAGTTTGACATGTCAGAGATTTTTTGACATGTTGGTTTTCTACTAGTACTTTTTATTTTTTTGTAATGATGTGTATTCATACTTGTATATATATATATATACGTATTTATATAAAGATTATAGATGCATGATGCAAATTATGTCCATATCTTTGGATATATTTGTGGATAGATACTCATGTCTAAGGATGAATGCATACTGTACAATCAGACATGGAAATTGTGAAAGAACATCATCAAAGCGAGTTTGAAATACCTGAAGGTAGCACAGAATCCAGTGTGGTCTATTTTGTGAGGGGTTGCATACGCCAGGTGGAACATTAGCTACCAAAGGTCACAAAGGTTTTTTTCCACTACAGATGCCCATGATCCCAAATATGAACCAGAGAGTGGAGTTTCCGGATGACCTGCGTTTTGTTCGATGACATTTGGCAGACCTATGTATATATGCAATGTATGCATTTCTGTGTGCATGCATTCATGCATGTACGTGTATGTACGTATTTTCCTGGGGATACTTCAGATGCTATTGGCGTCGACGTGGAACTATTCGTGGAATTATTAAGTGTACGCAAAAGCGCTCAATTCTATGACTGGCATTCACAAAAAATGATAGAACATGTTTTGCACAGCTATACTAAATTCATATGAGGACATGGTGTTGCCTTCGCTTAAACACATTATTATAGTCAAAAGAATGAAGATGTTCAATGTTTGACAATATTCGCAACTGTGTGCCAAACAGATACCAGTTGGGTAGACCGGCATCGCAACATGTAGGTTGGAAACGCGCAGAAATCTGCAGAGTAAAAGGCATACAGCGACGTACTTTCCTATCTATTAATTACACAATCAATGAACATGATTTTGAACATTGATGAACATATCTTAGAAAAGCGAAATTGATGAAAATTACTTCGAACATTGATGAACATATCTTAGAAAAGCGATGCGCATCGACAGCATTTGGGTATCAGTGGTCGCCTCCTGCTGTCTCAGGGACCCGTTCTGGCTTGGGCTCAGGAGGCCCGTGGGTCGGTTTGCCCAACCCCCTCCAGGGCCAGCTTGCAAGGTGCCAAGAGGCAGTTCTTGGATCAACCCCGCAGATGGCGCCACGGTGATTTCTTAGTAGCTGGGGTTCCCCCCAGTTATCATTCAATATTAGTAATCAAGTAACAGACATAGCCCCCATCCGTTTTTGGGTGTCCCATGGTGTCCCCAATTTTACGAAATCCTCACATGGGAGGACTGGTTGCGGCGGTGTCATGTTGATGCTGTCTCTTGGTCGTCCACCATCATCTCCGCAATGCTGGGTATGGGAGCACCCACGTGCTGACCACGAAAGCAGCCATGGAAAAACACACACTGAGTAAATGTTTACCGGGGAAAAAGCACTTCATTAGGCATAGATAAGGAAGCTGTTTGAGATCTCATCAAAGTTTTGTCGCATGTTAAATTCACAGATTTTGATGTCCGAGACGGGGCGATCACCCAACATAAAGCATGACTTGGCATGGTTCGCTTTGATGCCACTAGTGGAAAAGGGTGATGGCCAAAGACGGCAATTTTGTTGGTCAGGATATTCTAGTTTCATGGAAAGAAAGATACGTGCAAAACCAAACAGTGAACAAATTTGACATGGTGAATTAGTACTGTTGAAGACAATATGGTTGATGAGTGTTGATGATAGCTTCAGACAATTGCATGCATGCTATATGCAAATTTCGTAGTGTTTGTCCCGTATGTTTCAGTAATTATATCTATTTGGATTATAATCAAGTTTTGTAAATATAGATCAGGGCTATATATCGGTTACACTCAAATATTGCAGATTACAGTAGCCGAATATTGAGAATACATTAATACATGATGCCTGTATGAAACACGATTGGCCACCATATCAACAATTCATCCTCAACTTTTGATAACCAGGACCAATCGGTGTTACCCATTCCACTCGTATCCATCGCAACAGCTATCATCAGACCCCCATTGACTATTCATGCTTTGGACGCCTATCAAGACCTACACGCTTCATGGTTACAGGGGCCATGCCCCATCTTGTAGGGATTGATGGGAGTGTTCTCCATGGTTTTTTCGGGCTTAGTTCACCTATGAATTCTGGACGTCATCGCTGTACCAGCCCCGTTCAAGGCTTCTCGAGCCGGGAAGGTGCGGGTTGGATGAGGATGGGTGACATGGCCATGGTTGATCGATGTCATGTGCTGCTCGAAATTTCATTGACCTACAAGGGAAGTATTCATCACTATGTCTGGCCAATATCACGATTGAAATGGAATAATATCATTAACCCACAAGGGTGTGATTCACCTCATTATCATTTGTGACTATTCTGCAGCAACCTGCTCTCCTGTGCTGTCAAGGTTTTGGCATGGGTCCAATTATAGTCCTTCCAAACGAGATCAACTCGTACTGCGTGCGCTGCATTTGAGCGACACGGATTGTTTGAAGACCTAATGGTTCTTGATGATGTGTTTGCTCCTTTAATCCTCCACAGACACTCTATTGTTTATCAAAGGGTTTTGGCGCAACTTGTTTGCTAAGGTACACATGTAATTCAATGATGCACACCAAAATGTGCAAACAAATGATCAATCAAAACCTCTCTTCATCATTTCAATCTCACTTTCTTCACATTTCTCTACTAGCTGAGCAAGTTTCCACGGTGCGCGGTGCTAGCTATATTTATCATTATCTATCTATATTTCTATAGTGTTTGTACCGCTGTGCACTCACTTATTCTGGGGCTGTGATCCGTTTCCCGTGTTCCAAATCCCAATCCCCGCGAGTACTAAATGCTTTGCCCAGACTCTTGATTGTTAGGCTGGCTGGTGGTTGGGAGGGAGCGAGGCCAGGAGCCAGGGGTATCCTGATTGCCCTTTAAAAGAGAGAGGCAAGGTGCTAGCAGGAGTGCCCGTTCACCAAATGGCAGTCCTCGGGGCACTTTCATTGCGCGTACCTAGTCATATGTCATCAGCTCACGATCCATGTTGACAATCCATTCCTCATGGTATCAGAACGGCTAGATCTACCCCCATATTGGTGGTTGATATATATATATATATATACTTGTATTTATTTATATATATATATACTTATTTATTTTTTCACATTTATATATATATATATATATGCAAATATGTAAAAATATCATTTTTTTCATATATATCTATATATTGTTATATACATGTGTATATATATTTATATATATGGAATCTCCAATTTACCAACATGACATACACATGAATGTAGTCCATCCCCAGGTGTTGAGTACATCATCGACTGTGTCATCCCTGGTTCGGAGCCTCATGTGATGATCCGACTGCTGGTGAATTGGATTGTCGTATAAAGGGCCCACTGCGACTTGGGTTGGAGGTGTTTAGTCATTAGTCTTGTGTTCACAATATTCGTAATTTCAGAAATAATCAGCTTTCTAGCGTTATCATCAACCCTGTTCACAAGAATTATCATAGTTACCCTAATCCAATCCTTCTAATCACAGTTATTGATCTTTTCTTCACAACGAACATCGCAATCAACCATGCTAATATGCTTACTTATCATTCCACAGGTCATGATCATCATCACAATCCCCTTTGTGTATCTAATGGTCATCATCATCAGCAGCAGCATTTTAGTCATGATCATGACTTCAACCCTCATCACAAGTAGCGTCCACTTTATGAGCATTGTCCACATCATCATCAGCATTCTGATCATTTGGCAGCATCATCACTATCACAACTGGTTATTGGTTTATAACATGTTCATGTTTCATTTCCCCTAGTCTTAACAAATGGTTGGTCGTTTGGCACATATTTTTTTACTGGGGTCTTTCAACCACCAACCAGTTGTGGTCATTATTAGCCATTATAATATACTATAATCATTATATTCACCATTATTCACCATTATTAAGCAATTAATGGGGTGGCACCAATATTAGGCCATAATGATAGACATATTATTCACCAATGTAATATTACTTATTGTGGTCAAGCGCTTACAGGAGCGGCTCAACCACCAACCAGACAACTGCTGTGAATCATCCTGGCTGCCTGAACCACCCAACCAGGTGCAGACCATCAGGTCAGTAGATTTGCCCCTCCGGGTGCCACCCGGCTAGCGGCTACCCCCTTGGCAACTCCCATATGGAGGGTTCCTAGAAAAGGGGACCCTATAAATGGTTGGTTTACTACGATAGATGCTTTATATAGGAAGATTTGGGGGCAGCTATATTTTGAGAAACGCCCATATCCACCATGCAAAACCATTGCTTCTGGAGCGGTAATCCAGCTGACTTGGATTAAATCTTGCTCCATTGAGAAGATTAATCTTTCGCTCCGGGTACGTTATGAACCATTACGTTCCCATAGGATCTCGGGAACGGTCAGTGGTCAGTTGGTAAAATGCACTGGACAACTTCAGCCTTTTCCCAACTTTCGCGTGGCAGTTCCCATGGCAACAGACACGTTTTGCAAACAGCTGCATGAAAACTGTGCTCAGGACCCTGCAATTTAGCTTTCCCGAATACTGTAAGACTGTAAGAGACCTGTTTTCTCATGTTATATAATTCATGGTGGTTGATGTACAGTAGCTGTTTCGGCATTGTTCATGGTTGAGGTGGTTGGTTTTCGCCGCCCACTGTTCTTGGGTACATCCCTGTTGGAGTATCTCCTTTGTGAGAGTAAACAGCGGTGGTATTGTTTCATAGAGGCTGTTGTGATCCCCACAAAGGTGTACCCCCCAACAAAAAGGGTATATAAAGGATTCAATCACCCTGACATTACCCTTGCTATATCCCTGACATCGGACAATGACTGCACAATATTCATGTTCGAGGGTCCTTGTGTTTTGCTCTCCCCAGGCCACAGCACAGACGGGTTCCACAGCAGCGACAGAGGAGAGGGACAAGTGAGCAAGCAGAGTGGGAACACATGTAATTGCTGCATGTCATTTCGGTTTAGCTTCACTGCTCAGAGTTGTTGTTTTACAGTAGCGGTCCTTCCTAGAAGTAGCAGTTCTGGCTGTAGCTCTATTTGTAGTTTCTTTGAGTGTAGTGTCGTAGTACAAGTTACAACCATAGTCATGGTAGAAATGGTAGTAGCAGTAGCAGGAGCAGTAGCAGTAGGAGCAGGAGCAGGAGGAGTAGTAGTAATAGTCAGTAGTAGTAGTAGTAGTGGCAGTGGCAGTGGCAGTGGCAGTGGCAGTGGCAGTGGCAGTAGTAGTAGTAGTAGTAGTAGTAGTAGTAGTAGTAGTAGTAGTAGTAGTAGTAGTAGCAGTAGCAGTAGCAGTAGCAGTAGCAGTAGCAGTAGCAGTAGCAGTAGCAGTAGTAGTAGTAGTAGTAGTAGTAGCAGCAGCAGCAGCAGCAGGAGTAGTAGTGGTAGTAGTAGTAGGAGGAGTAGCAGCAGCAGCAGGAGCAGTAGCAGTGGCAGTAGCACTAGCAGTAGCAGTAGCAGCAGCAGCGCAGCAGCAGCAGCAGCA
>VSDK01010745.1:286866-292492 GCA_009767595.1 Symbiodinium kawagutii | reverse complement strand
AGTAGTAGTAGTAGTAGTAGTAGTAGTAGTAGTAGTAGTAGTAGTAGTAGTAGTAGTAGTAGCAGGAGTAGTAGTAGTAGTAGTAGTAGTAGTAGTAGTAGCAGTAGTAGTAGTAGTAGTAGTAGTAGTAGTAGTAGTAGTAGTGGTAGTAGTCGTAGTAGTTTTTGTTGTTGTTGCTGTTGTTGTTGTTGTTGTCGTTGTTGTTGTCGTTGTTGTTGGTGGTGATGGTGTTGTCATTGTTGTTGTCGTTGTTGTTGGTGGTGATGGTGTTGGTGTTGGGGTTGGTGTTGTTGCCTTTGCTGTTTTTTTCTGTTGCAGCAGCATTTTGTCTTATTGTTACTTGTATTTAAATGTATAAAAGTGATTGTTGTTGTTGTTGTGGTTTTGGCTGGTGAGTTCCAATTCTTTAGTGGCATCTCCACCTTTGGGCTGCAACGTGTACATATTGAATGTCATCATGCATAGTAATCATTCATTCAGCACGTATATATGTATATATTTATTGTCTATTAAAGATGAAAACATGTTTACATACATACATTGTATCCATATATACATATATTGTATTCATATATACAGATATTCATATATATGTATATACTGTATATAGGTATACATATATACATATTTACATATATCCACTGCTAGTTGTAGGGGTGATTTGTTGACTCGACCACCATGGTCACCATCCAGAAGCTGATCATCTGGGTGGTTGATTTTTTAGCATTGTTTTTTTCCCAATATTTGGGATGGTTGGCTGGCTAAAAGGGGTAGCCATATATTTTTATGGGAAACCCCTATGTATTGTCAACATCTGGGTTGGCTAGTCAACATTGGTTAACTATTGGGATATCAACCAACATTGATGGTTGGCTAGTTAACAAGCATTTTGTTCATAGGGGTTTCTACCACTAACCAGACTGGGTTGGCTGATGGGAAAGTCTCCAAGATCAGATTGCAGACCACCAGGCTTTCACATGGAGATCATGGCATGACACGTGGGTGACCAGCCGGTCATCACTCAGCCGTAGCCACTGGAGGCCACGGATTCAACTCAGCCGGCGAGATCCGTCAAAGTTGCGGCAGTCGCTGAGCAGCAGAATTGCCCAGCGGATCCTGGGCGTTTTGCGGCTTTGGAGGTTTCTGGTTTGGTGTATTCATTTGATGGTTTCTCAAAATAGGGAACCCCCAAAAAATGGATGGTTTATTTATTGGTTTATTTATGAATGGTTGATAATGGATGATTTGTGAAGCTACCTTTGTTGCTATCTAGCGTGGGAGTTTGATCAACCCGTCATGGTAGCCCTGATGAAGCAAGCTGCGAGAATGAAAACTCGACAAATTGCAGATGCCCATAGTTCAAGTTTTATGGCCCAACTTGTATTCCAGTTGTTTTTTCATGGCCCAACTCCTGATGCCCAATTCAAAGACCATTAAAAACAACTCCGTGCGTGACAATGGGCCAATACAGAGGTTCAACAAGCATGTTTAACCAATTTCATGAGGATTAGCCAAGCGTTTAACCAGGATGAACCAAATGGTGGTTTCCCCAGTCATAGGGTCCCCCAGTTCTCATCCTTCATATTAGCCTTGATAGTAGTAAACTAACCATAGCTTCGGGGTCCCTAATGGCTTGAAAAACCACCCATCTGCGTGTGCAACCATCAATGATCATGACCGACTCCGCTCCGCGATTGCGCTTCAGGTGAGGGGTCAGGCATCCCTCACCCGAATCTTTGCAAGGCGCAAGCCTGGGGACGAAGTCTGGGTTGGACAAGTGAAGTTGCCAACAAATGAATACAAATGATTGTAGCTCGTGGTAGCTAACCATGAAACTAATGATAGTATAGTAGCGAATGATATAGTAGAAAAGGTAACTAATATAGTCGTAACTAATGGTGGTAACTAACATATATTCTTAGCAATGGTTACGCATGTTTCATCAATATTGCTGACCATCACTAACGACAAATCAGAGTTGGTTAATCAATATCAAGATTAGTCATTCATGATGGTCAGTATTCTAATAACCAACTATGGCCAGAACAAATTACCCCTTAGTAGACTACCCTAGAACTCCATGTTTCAGGAATGATGCCAATTATATAGTCAAGGTTCAATGATGGTTGATACCGTTGAAAATGGCCTAATTTGGAAATGAAAAAACACCACCTTCCAGAGGGAAACCCTGAGAAGCCTTTAATGGAGGATTTTCCATTGCCAGGTTCATCTATGAAAGGGTAACTGTCAACCACAGCCCAAGATGTTGTAGGCCAGAATGATTGATGAAGATGGTCAATAAGCATTGATTGAGGAACCATATCATCAGTATATATATATATATAAATATATAAATATTTTTTATATATCATTATACTTACTCAATGGTTGATAATGGCTCATACTGCTCAGTTGTGATATGAACATGGGTACTGTAGAAATATATTTGCTGCTGGCCATGGTGACTCATTAAAGATCAATTTTCAATCAAAACCAATCTGGAGACTGGATGATCTCGGGCGCCGAGAAGCAACCCGTGTAGATTCATAGGATGCACCGTTACTAGCCACCAGCAAAAATGATACACCGTGACGGACTGTAAGCTGTACTGGCAAATTAGTGGGGGGTACAACCCATTTGAGGAAGCACCATGCGTGCTTGTTGCGCAATTGTGCGACGAGAACTCTGAATGACCCCAGACAGTTGGATGTTGGCTGCTGTGCACCCAGCACTTTATGACTGCTGCATCCATGGTCAGTTCACCATGGTTGGTTCACCATGGTTGGTTCACCATACAGTCTAGTTTCGAAGGACCATTCTCGTTGCCCTTGGTCAGCCTTCTCCCTTATAAAAAGCCTGTGTTGCCCAGCTGATGCGTATGGGTCACAGCGCGGTCGCTCCCCAGTCCATCACCTATGAGACCTACAACACCTGTGGCTGTCCCTGGGACTACTGTTGCGAAGGGGCAATGGTTGGTGCTAGTCCTAGATCATGTTCGAGAGGAAAATCTACTGGAAACCCTGATGATGGTTGGTTCAAACAGGATTTCTTGGGGATATTTCCAGCCAGTGACAGAGGGCCAGAAGTTGGTTGACCTGACAGTGAATTGCTTGCAGAAGTCGCTTGGTTCATGTGGAGCTCGCTGGGTTATGATCCAGTTGCAGACCCGCCTGGATCGAATGACTACTTGCCACAAGTGGGCGCTTGACAAACGCACCTTGTTCAACTCCTTGAAAATGTGTTTTGTGGTGGGCTTCAACTGCGGGGTTGTGCATCAGTGAGCCTCCAGCCAAGGATCATGGTATTAGGAAAAGAATGGAAAACATCAGGTGGCCCAAAACACACCAGAGTTCTGATTGAGTTTTGTAGAAAGCATTCCTGGGTAGTTGCTATTTCGAGAGACCCTAATTTTTTATGAAGAATTCTGGACTTTTGCCGTTGTTTCCTGGCTCAGTGGAGGCAGCGGGATGACCCCTTTTTGTTGGTCGTCGGCTGTCGGCACTCTTCATGTGGTACTGATTGAATGTTTTCTATCGTTTTTTTCCTGTAGTAAGACCTATTGAAGAAAGAGCCATGCTGGAAGGAGATGATTTCCCTTGTAAGCCCCTTCTATGTTTCATGTCCCTGGTCTATAAACCACTCAGAAATGCGACATGTTTGACCCTGGCCACTTGCAAGGACATTGACCTAAGAAGGCGCTTTATACTATGGTTGATCTTGGGTGCGCATCATAATTCCATTCATCACGTTTACAACAGCTGGATGCATGTTTCAACCAAATGATAATAGAATTGTTTGGTAAATGCAGAAATCATCAGAAATCATCAGAAATCAGAAAGGTCGCAGGGTTCAGGTTGACCCTAACCAGCTACCCCAAGGATCTACTCGCCCATGGTGACCTGTGAGAAGTCGGTCGGGTAGAGGCATGGATTTTTCACACACGCAAACTGCTGGTTTAAGGCACAATTGTTGGGTCACATTCTTAGATCACACACATTCCACTAGTATGATGATTGTATGACGTAATGTATTTTTATATTTATATACATTCACGTTTCATATCTATTCATATTGTATTGTGCGACATTATTTTATTGTTGCTACTTTGTCACTTATTCGTCATATGTTTGGTCTTTTTGTCATCCCTTAAGATATAGAGACCTTGAAATTGCCTCTGACAGGCACACGTTTGAAAGTACGGATGCGTACGTGTTTTTCATCGGATTACAAGCCATCATTTGCCGTGGTCACCAAAACAACGTTTTTTTTCGTTGAAAAAACAGTATCAACCATCAATCACTACTAATGGAGCATCAGAAGCATTTAGAACAATCTCTCATTGAGCATATTTGCTGTGTTGAGCATTTAATTGAACAATTTTGGAAAAAAACAGAGAATGACCATCGTGAATCAACTATTCACAATCCACCATCAAGAACCATCAAGAATGAATTGGCATGATCCAACTATAGATCATTCATCAGTGAGACTGTGGATCAAAACCCTGTACTCCTGGCGTACCATCGTTAACCACTGTATTCCCTATGATTGTTGGTTATCATCTCCCATAAGCTTGATGATTGATATTGACCCATAGCCATATACAGCTTGTAAATACCTGATCATTCTGGGTTGCTACACCCTAGTATTAGCTATTAAACTTCATTGATGGTTCAAGCCTTGACCTTCAACCATATTACTCATTTTCTCCAATTCTTGTTGATTAAATCCTTAGGTATGATCATCATTATTGTGGATTAAGGTAAGAATGATTATTAATAATGATGTTTAAGGCACAATTGTTGGGTCACATTCTTAGATCACACACATTCCACTAGTATGATGATTGTATGACGTAATGTATTTTTATATTTATATACATTCACGTTTCATATCTATTCATATTGTATTGTGCGACATTATTTTATTGTTGCTACTTTGTCACTTATTCGTCATATGTTTGGTCTTTTTGTCATCCCTTAAGATATAGAGACCTTGAAATTGCCTCTGACAGGCACACGTTTGAAAGTACGGATGCGTACGTGTTTTTCATCGGATTACAAGCCATCATTTGCCGTGGTCACCAAAACAACGTTTTTTTTCGTTGAAAAAACAGTATCAACCATCAATCACTACTAATGGAGCATCAGAAGCATTTAGAACAATCTCTCATTGAGCATATTTGCTGTGTTGAGCATTTAATTGAACAATTTTGGAAAAAAACAGAGAATGACCATCGTGAATCAACTATTCACAATCCACCATCAAGAACCATCAAGAATGAATTGGCATGATCCAACTATAGATCATTCATCAGTGAGACTGTGGATCAAAACCCTGTACTCCTGGCGTACCATCGTTAACCACTGTATTCCCTATGATTGTTGGTTATCATCTCCCATAAGCTTGATGATTGATATTGACCCATAGCCATATACAGCTTGTAAATACCTGATCATTCTGGGTTGCTACACCCTAGTATTAGCTATTAAACTTCATTGATGGTTCAAGCCTTGACCTTCAACCATATTACTCATTTTCTCCAATTCTTGTTGATTAAATCCTTAGGTATGATCATCATTATTGTGGATTAAGGTAAGAATGATTATTAATAATGATTACTACT
>VSDK01010745.1:276866-284366 GCA_009767595.1 Symbiodinium kawagutii | reverse complement strand
TACTACTATTACTACTACTACTACTACTACTACTGCTACTACTACTACTACTACTACTACTACTACTACTACTACTCTTATTATTATTACTATCACTACTATTCAAACCACAACTAAAACAACAACTAAAATTTTTATTTTTATTATTATGATTATTATTACTATTACTACTATTATCACTACTATTACTATTACTACTACTATTTCTACTATTACTACTACTACTATTATTATTATTTTTACTACCACTACTACTACTACTACTATTATTATTACTAGTATTATTACTATTACTACTACTACTACTACTACTACTACTACTACTACTACTACTACTACTACCACTACTACTACTTAGCACAACCGCCAAATGACAGCTAATGAAAAAACGTTGCGGTGTTGGAGAACGAGGTTACCATTGAAAAACCAGTACGGGATTGGAGAACGATATAGGAACACCCGCCATTTTCAGTTAATTGAGCCAGACAATAAATAAAATCCATCGCTCACATCTAATCATCATTATCTTTCACAACATTCATCCTCCATCAGTGGATGACCCAACATCAGCCACTGCCGAGGCCAATCTACGCCCTGCCGTGACGCCTGCTGCGCCCGCGCCGGCGCCCATCTTCATTTCCAAGAGCTTGAGTCGGAGCACCTGGGTGTAGCTCAATGATCTCAGCTCGAAATCGGGGATTCCCTGTCTGTCTAGCATCCGTATAGAAGGTTTTCATATACACATATCTAAATGTGCATAAATATTTACAATTGTTCTTAGATAAGGTTATGCTATGTTTTGATTTATTTATGTAAATATGAATAACATTACATATAGATTTGTATATTGATATAGGTATGCAGAGAAGGTTTTCGACATGTTTTGCATTAATGTTTGTGAAAATACATATTAATATATATTCAAAAGTACATATCATATATGTTGAACGATAGATAATATTTATATACTGTATACATATTTCTATTTAACAACATTCCATTTTGCACATATGTATGCTAATGACTATGATGCAAATACTGTACATATATTATATGCGCACACATTTGCACATATGATAGTGGGTCAAGTGTGATTTCATCATAACAGTTGTTGAAGCATAGCTTTCGGCTGAAAGCGGTGGCTATCATTGTATTGTACTAGTTTTGTAAAGGTTTGTGAAGAGCGGCGTGACAAGACTAGCAAACATCTTGTGGAGGAACTGCCTTGACTGATGGAGATCCCGCGGTGCGATCCGCATTGCGGGCTTTCCGTCAGTTTTCAAGGCAGCGAATTATCCACAAGAAAGCATCCAATCGATTTATGTGCATATGTGCATAATATATATATTTATAGATATATATTTTTTTGATAATACATGTATATTTACATAATGTATATATATATATATATTTGTTTATTTATTTTTTTCAGTTATGTGCATATGTCTAAAGATGCATTCATAGTTCACAATCATTAAGAGACCCATACTTGTCCCTACCCAATTCTTAAGAACATGCACGGCTACAACCACTGCCAGATTGGTGATCAAACCACGGCCTCATCCGGAGTGGGATGTTCGATGTTGAAACGCTATGGCGTAAATCAAAAAGAAGACGGAATGAGGACTTTACTTTTATGCTGTGGTTGGCAAGCCCATACAACCCGGTCACTATACTATAATTGACATATGTGATATATCATTAATTCAATGTATACTGTACAGTATCTGTATTACATTCACACTTGCAGGCAAATGCATACACCTAGAATGATTGCATACAGACTCTCATACGGATGTTTCTCAAAACAGGGGTGCCCCCAGTTATCATCTGGTTATTCACCATTTACATCTACTTATAGTGCGTTCCGCTAGGATAGAAGAAATTCCATTAATTCAGCTTCTATTTGAAATGGCTTTGGGCAGCCCTCCAAACGAAAATTCAAATAGAAGATATTATTTATCGGACAGTAAGAAAGGGGTCAAAAAGTGATGTCGCAAAAATTTGCTCAGATGATCTTAAATAAATAAATTAATTCAGCTTCTATTTGATTCTGCCTTTTGGAGGCCGATCTTCTATTTGAAAACATCTTCTATTTGAATTTTCGTTGGTGTAAATTGTGGTCGCTTGGGCGATGTGGACCTCTTCGGAACTCGGCTTGCCACATCATGGCTCATCAGGTGGCATGGTGCCGTTGACTAGTCAGCAAAGATGAAAGCATTCCAAAAGAACAGAAAAGGGCACTGAGCAAAAGAAACATCAATTCGATTCAGAAGCAATAAATTGGAACAGGTTTTTTTGGATGTTTTTGAATTTTTCATTAGGAATCGACACTGGAGTGTGCAATGGAAGACCCGGGCCCTGCTCTTTCTTTCGTTAAGTCCTTTGGGTGGGCAAAGAGAGCCGTCTTCTGGAACAAAGAACATGCTCCTTCGAAATGGTTCATGGACATGAACGCGATCCCAGTCTCTACTTGGTTTACTGGATATGGCTGTGCTGAATTAGCCATTGAAATGTTGAACAGTGCGAAGGGGTCACCTTCCTTTTCCCCCAGTTCTCAATTTGAGATACAGTCGAAGGCCCGTTTGTGCTCATCAGCGCGGATTCCCAAGCATTGTTGCCAACACATTGACATATTGCGCCTCCTGCCAGAGGCCACCCGTCAGCAGGTCAAGTCTTTGGAGAGCAGTGCTGAGAAGTTGTCGCTCGAGCTTTGGGATTTGCTCATCGACAAAACCTTTGACCCCCTTCCTGTATGCAGTTCGCACCAAATGAGGTAGGACATGATGAACAAATGATACGATTCTGTTACCCAAACAAATAGAAGAAAACAGGGCTTCTATTTGAACAATGGTTTGGGTATTGAAATGTTTCCTAAATTTCTCAATTTCCCTGACAGGTGCAAAATTCCTGCCGTGGTCATCGACATCAGTGGAAGCCAATGTGTGGGCTATTCCAGCTTAGGGAAAAAGGAGGGAGGAAGCCTCCAGCGTGAGGATAGCAAGCACAACGTTCTCTTGCTGGTATGGGTGATTCACCATGGCCGAGCCCAGACTCCTGTGCTCATACATGAGAATTTGAGAACATTCTCCATTGACTATTTGAAGGAGAAACTGGCTCATTTTCATTATGTGCACATTGGGACCATCAATACTGCTGCTGGTGATTGCGGGCTGGCACCCAATTCCAGAAATCGCCGGTACTTTGTTTTCATTTTAGCAAAGAACTTGTGTTTAAAAAGGCTTCAACAATTTTGTTCCAAAAAAAATCAAATAGAAGATATTGTTTCTGATAGGGCTCCAAATGTCCTACAGGGCAGGAAGACAACTACATAGAAGATATTAAGGGGAATAGATCTTCTATTCTATTGGATAGTTTCCATCGCAGTGGCCCCAAAGGTACGATGTTTTTATCCTGGAGAAGTTCTTCGAGGTGAAGGGGAACATAGCCGAGACCTACCAGAGCATGGTCCAACACGTCCAAAAAGACATGGAACCAGTGACAATGGACCAGATTTGTTGGGAGCACGACGGTTCCTCTTTGATGGATGAAATGCTTCAGAATCGCAATTCAAACTGTGGTCTGAGTGAGCAAGAGGTTCAGGCCATGGATGCTTATGGCTCTTGGTTGGACCTCCTCAGTAAAGATGAAAGAGACAATTTCCATGGTTACCTAGAAAAACTGGAGATCAAGGAACTGCCTGTCCATGAACGACCCTCCCGGGGGGTTGCAGTAAGCCAGGATTTCGAAAGCTACTCGATGACAGGCAGTCCAACTCAGCTACCTGCATTCACAAAGGATTCCACCAAGCGAATCATGATGGTGAATAAGGAGAGATGGCTCACTGCTCCTGAGAAAATGTCTTTGACCGGATTTCCTGTCCATAAGGCGGAACTGGGAAGTGGTATGAACTTCAGTTGTCTTCTATTTGATTTGTGTGTGTGGAATATCTTCTATTTGAATTTGTGAAGCATCTTCTATTTGATTTGCATGGAATATCTCCAATTTGACTTTTCCTGGTCATTGTCAATTCTGTTGGAGTCCCAACACGGTCGCTATATGTAGCAAACATAAAACTAACTTCTTTGCTGCCCAGGCATTTGCGCAGGAGGCTGGTGTCCCTCTACTCGAAGTTCACGCGTATCAAGGGTGGCACCGTGCCTGTGGAAATGGCATGGTGGTGGGGAACGTCGGGATGGCTCTTTTGGCCACGGTTTCCTGCCTCATGCCTCGACATGCTTACAACCCGTACCTAGAGGTAGCCTTGTCAGATCGGGAGATGTTGGGAATTCCGGAGTCCCTGAAGTACCACAGAGGTCACAAGAGGTGGAAATTGGATGTGGGAGAAGCAATCCATAATTATGAAAGCAAGGATGAAGCCATCAAGATGGCTGAGTGGAGTTCCAAAACCAAACGAAGTCTAGAGTTGAAGACTGCGAAAGATTTGTTGGAGGAGTTGCAGCTCGGTGGCGTCAAAACGGGCTCTGGCAAGAGTAGAAACAAGCCAGCGCTCTTAGCAAGCGTCCTTCGCCTTCGCTACAAGCTCAAGGGCGACCGTACGTGCACTTGCTGCCCCAAGCCCACGAAGGCCCAGCTGTGGCTTTCTAGCTCACCAACGGGTAGAGAGAAGAACAAATAGAAGATATCAGAGATTCTATTTGAAATAGTGTGGTTGGCCTGTAGGACAGAATCCTACACAATGTATTTCCATTGGAAAACCAAGAAAACAATTATATATTCATTCATACATTTCACTATGCTCATACATGTGGGCCAAGTATGGGGTGCAAATGAGCAAACAAATAGAAGAAATTAAAGAGTCTATTTGAGTTTGCTGCTGCGGAAATAGGAGGTAGATGCACTTCCTTGTATCTTATTCTCCATGGGCCAGGAAATTGAAAAGGAAAGTGAGGCTGAAATCGTTGAGCCGCCCAAGGAGAAGCTGCAGTCCTTATTTTATCCCGGTTTGTCTCTAACTCGTTGTTCAGTGGATAGAACAAAGGGCCTTTATACCCCTAGCTCGGTAAGAAAACAACCCTACCACACAGAGTGTATATCCTGGACAGAGTTGCTGTTCCCGTTATTCCTCAGCCTTTTAGTCATCCGAGCCCAGGATTCCAAAAAAACATCTGGTTCCTCAAAGGCCATTGCGAAGCAGAAGGCCCCATATCCAGCTTGAAAAGGGTGTGTTGGGTGTAAAAGTGTCTTCCCTTGTCTTTTTCCTTGATCATTGCAAAAGTGGTGCAAAGGGATAAGGTCAGATGAAATTAGCAATACATGCACATATACACATTTCAAACAGAATACGCCCGTAGCTTCTATTTGAACATGGCCATCTCAACTTCCTCAATCAATCCAGCATTTCTGGATGGCCAGGGAAAAAAGAAACCAGATGCCGAAAACCTTGAGCCGCCAGAGGAGGTCTCCTCTCTCACGGGGATGGAGGTTGTTGGTTGCGTGTCAGGGGGTTTATCTTCTATTTGTTTTTTGATTTGGATGAGCTTTTTAAATAAGAAGATGGAATATCTTCTATTTATTTCTTTTCTCTTTTTGGATCCCTTCCATACAAGCAGATCATAATCAGATCTTCAACCTTCTATTTGATGCCTGGATCACCTTACTGATTCCATGGTTCATGGAAAGAGCATGTCTTTGCCAGGTGCCCATCGAGAAGTTGGATGCGAGTGGCCCTGAGGAGCCAAAGAAGGCCCAGGAATTGTTTTTTTGGGAACAAGCTACTTTTCAGATGCAACATCTTTTCCGCTGGTCGGTCTCCAACCTTTTGTGTTTAAACTTGGGCCATTTCAGACACGCAAGTGGTGAATAATTGTTGAAGTCACCAGCCATTGAACCCCGTAGCCAACAAATTAGATAGAAGAAAGCAGAGCTTCTATTTGTAAGCCATTGTAAGCCACCTTTTTCAGTCCATAGTGTTTGAAACTCCTGTGAATTCGTGCGACTTCAGGGAAAGTCGAAGGGTGCTGATGGCGACAGCAGCAGCCCGAAGGAGAAGAAGAGTAAGAAGAAGGTACCATCCCGGATTCCATGTTGGGGGACACGTTCATTTTTCTGGCGGAATCATCAAATGTTTCGCCTTGCTTTGCTTTTGAAACAAAGAAGCATTCCGTAATCTTTTGACCAGGTGTTTCTTCACTGAACATACATTCATCCATTGCAACAGCCTTAAAATCAAATAGAAGAAATCATTACGTAACTTCTATTTGAAATGCAATTTGCATTTATCATCTCGAACACTGGACTCCGTTGAGTTTTTTGGATGGCCAGGGACCTGATGAGAAACCAGATGCCGAAAACCTTGAGCCGCCAGAGGAGGTCTCCTCTCTCACGGGGATGGAGGTTGTTGGTTGCGTGTCAGGGGGTTTATCTTCTATTTGTTTTTTGATTTGGATGAGCTTTTTAAATAAGAAGATGGAATATCTTCTATTTATTTCTTTTCTCTTTTTGGATCCCTTCCATACAAGCAGATCATAATCAGATCTTCAACCTTCTATTTGATGCCTGGATCACCTTACTGATTCCATGGTTCATGGAAAGAGCATGTCTTTGCCAGGTGCCCATCGAGAAGTTGGATGCGAGTGGCCCTGAGGAGCCAAAGAAGGCCCAGGAATTGTTTTTTTGGGAACAAGCTACTTTTCAGATGCAACATCTTTTCCGCTGGTCGGTCTCCAACCTTTTGTATTTAAACTTGGGCCATTTCAGACACGCAAGTGGTGAATAATTGTTGAAGTCACCAGCCATTGAACCCCGTAGCCAACAAACTAGATAGAAGAAAGCAGAGCTTCTATTTGTAAGCCACCTTTTGCAGTCCAAAGCCTTCAAAAAATTCGGTGAACTCGTGCAACTTCAGGGAACGTCGAAGGTTGCTGATGGCGACAGCAGCAGCCCGAAGGAGAAGAAGGCACCATACCGTACCATCCCGGATTCCATGTTTGGGGACACGTTCATTTTTCTGGGGGAATCATCAAATGTTTTGCCTTGCTTTGCTTTTGAAACAAAGAAGCATTCCGTAATCTTTTCCCCAGGTGTTTCTTCACTGAACATACCTTCATCCATTGCAACAGCCTTAAAATCAAATAGAAGAAATCATTACGTAACTTCTATTTGAAATGCAATTTGCATTTATCATCTCGAACACTGGACTCCGTTGAGTTTTTTGGATGGCCAGGGACCTGATAAGAAGCCAGATGCCGAAAACCTTGAGCTGCCGGAGGAGGTGTCCTCGCTCACGGGAATGGAGGTTGTTGGTTGCGTGTCAGAGGGTTTATCTTCTATTTGTTTTTTGATTTGGATGAGCTTTTTAAATAAGAAGATGGAATATCTTCTTTTTTTTTCTTTTCTCTTTTTGGATCCCTTCCATACAAGCAGATCATAATCAGATCTTCAACCTTCTATTTGATGCCTGGATCACCTAACTGATTCCATGGTTCATGGCAAGAGCATGTCTTTGCCAGGTGCCCATCGAGAAGTTGGATGCGAGTG
>VSDK01010745.1:248083-276746 GCA_009767595.1 Symbiodinium kawagutii | reverse complement strand
CCGAAATGGTTGAATAATTGTTGAAGTCCCCAGCCATTGAACCCCGTAGCCAACAAATTAGATAGAAGAAAGCAGAGCTTCTATTTGTAAGCCATTGTAAGCCACCTTTTTCAGTCCATAGTGTTTGAAACTCCTGTGAATTCGTGCGACTTCAGGGAAAGCTGAAGGGTGCTGATGGCGACAGCAGCAGCCCCAAGAAGAAGAAGAAGGTACCATACCGTACCGCCCCGGATTCCGTCTTGGGGGACACGTTCGTTTTCTGGGGGAATCATCAAATGTTTCGCCTTGCTTTGCTTTTGAAACAAAGAAGCATCCCGGAATATTTTGACCAGGTGTTTCTTCACTGAACATACATTCATCCATTGCAACAGCCTTAAAATCAAATAGAAGAAATCATTACGTAACTTCTATTTGAAATGCAATTTGCATTTATCATCTCGAACACTGGACTCCGTTGAGTTTCTCTGGATGGCCAGGGAACTGATGAGAAACCAGATGCCGAAAACCTTGAGCCGCCAGAGGAGGTCTCCTCTCTCACGGGGATGGAGGTTGTTGGTTGCGTGTCAGAGGGTTTATCTTCTATTTGTTTTTTGATTTGGATGAGCTTTTTAAATAAGAAGATGGAATATCTTCTATTTATTTCTTTTCTCTTTTTGGATCCCTTCCATACAAGCAGATCATAATCAGATCTTCAACCTTCTATTTGATGCCTGGATCACCTTACTGATTCCATGGTTCATGGAAAGAGCATGTCTTTGCCAGGTGCCCATCGAGAAGTTGGATGCGAGTGGCCCTGAGGAGCCAAAGAAGGCCCAGGAATTGTTTTTTTTGGGAACAAGCTACTTTTCAGATGCAACATCTTTTCCGCTGGTCGGTCTCCAACCTTTTGTGTTTAAACTTGGGCCATTTCAGACACGCAAGTGGTGAATAATTGTTGAAGTCACCAGCCATTGAACCCCGTAGCCAACAAACTAGATAGAAGAAAGCAGAGCTTCTATTTGTAAGCCATTGTACGCCACCTTTTTCAGTCCATAGTGTTTGAAACTCCTGTGAATTCGTGCGACTTCAGGGAAAGCCGAAGGGTGCTGATGGCGACAGCAGCAGCCCCAAGAAGAAGAAGATTAAGAAGAAGGTACCATACCGTACCACCCCGGATTCCGTCTTGGGGGACACGTTCGTTTTCTGGGGGAATCATCAAATGTTTCGCCTTGCTTTGCTTTTGAAACAAAGAAGCATCCCGGAATATTTTGACCAGGTGTTTCTTCACTGAACATACATTCATCCATTGCAACAGCCTTAAAATCAAAAAGAAGAAATCATTACGTAACTTCTATTTGAAATGCAATTTGCATTTATCATCTCGAACACTGGACTCCGTTGAGTTTCTCTGGATGGCCAGGGAACTGATGAGAAACCAGATGCCGAAAACCTTGAGCCGCCAGAGGAGGTGTCCTCTCTCACGGGGATGGAGGTTGTTGGTTGCGTGTCAGAGGGTTTATCTTCTATTTGTTTTTTGATTTGGATGAGCTTTTTAAATAAGAAGATGGAATATCTTCTATTTATTTCTTTTCTCTTTTTGGATCCCTTCCATACAAGCAGATCATAATCAGATCTTCAACCTTCTATTTGATGCCTGGATCACCTTATTGATTCCATGGTTCATGGAAAGAGCATGTCTTTGCCAGGTGCCCATCGAGAAGTTGGATGCGAGTGGCCCTGAGGAGCCAAAGAAGGCCCAGGAATTGTTTTTTTTGGGAACAAGCTACTTTTCAGATGCAACATCTTTTCCGCTGGTCGGTCTCCAACCTTTTGTGTTTAAACTTGGGCCATTTCAAGCATGAAAGTAATTAGTCAATGATGGTTTAATTCACAAGCTATTGAAACCCGCAACCGACAGAATAGATAGAAGAAATCAGATCTTCTATATATACTTATTTTCAAATCACATTGATGTGACACGCAAAGGCGAAGGCTGCTTCTGCTGATGGAAGCAAGCAAAAGGAAAAGAAGGACAATGAAGTTCTGTTCCTGATCCCATGTTTGGTGACATTAAACAAAAATAGTGTCCATTTGACAGCCAATTTGGGTGTATATATACATTTCTATTTACATATATATATATATATGTGGTTGGTTGCTCCATTTCCTTTTTCTTGCTCTCGCCTTCTTTGTAAGTTTAATCATGAATCATGCTCTTACCTTTATTCTGATATTTGGTGGGTGGGGCCGTGAAAAAACTTCATCATTCTTCTGGTGCTGGGCTTGCTAGGAGAAACATCTTTACTTGGTGCTGCAGGCTCAGTACTATGCTGAAATCTGCAGCGGTGCGAAGACCTGGGAATTCCGATCAGCCAGCAAATATTGGAAAACCCGGGCAGATGGTGCTACTCATTGTGTTTTCTCGAAAGGACCCTTCCAAGCATGCTTTGAAGCCCATTGTTTGCCAGGGAGTTTACTGACCACTATATATATATATAATACTTTGGATTCCAATGCGGGATCAAATAGAAGAAATGGTTCTAACAATTCTTCTATTGTGTTTGGAGTGTTTGTCAGGACACACTTCACAGACCCGACTACCTCCCAAGCGTATCTTCGAGATCCGGGAGGTGGACCCAAAGACCGCTCAAAGCCTTGGAGCCCCCACCGGCCCAGCTTTTGATTCGCTTTTTGGGAACGCAGAGTCGCTGCTGGCGATTCATTTCGAGAAGGTTGAACCTGAAGAAGTCCCACAGGATGCTGCTGCTTTGAAAAAATCTGCAGAGGCCCTCAAGCGTTTGAAAGGTTTAGCATCGAAACCGAAGGTGGAACAGGAGACGGTGTTTGAACAGGATCAGATCGACAGTTTGTTCAAGCCAAGCAAGGATCGACCGGTGAAAGAGAAAGGGGAGCAGCAGACTGCAGAGGTTCAGCTTCCTTCCATCCTCTTGAAAAGGTTCATCGAACACGCCTGGCCTCAGAGTCCCAATGAGTTTATGGGCTGGATTGTTGGCAGAATCATGACCGAAAAACAACCAGGTACTAAAGAAACTCGGCAGGTATCAATCGCAGAGGGTTTGTTCTTTCCAAAACAAGCTGGAACTGCCACAAACGTGTATGAGCTGGATGGTGATGCATCTCAATCGCTGCTGAAGCATTGCGAGGAGACTGGGAGCCACGTGATCGGTTGGATACACTCCCACCCAACCTTCAGTGCATTCTTTTCAAGCATTGATCAGCACATGCAATGGTCAATACAGAAGGACATTCCTTTAGCATATGGCATCGTGGTGGATGAACACAAGCAGCCTCGATGTTTGCGTTTGACCCAAGCTGGTATGGAATGTGTGGCAGGATGCACTGAATCTGGTCAGGTTTCTGGGCCAAGAATTATTTAAATTGTAATTGAAATCTGATCACCATACCATTTTGAGCTATGCCCAGAGATTGTTCCAAGATATTTTGGCAAGCATTGCCTCCAGGTTATGCATGAGCATCCGATCCCTCATGACGATGCGGTGGAGGATGTGGAATTCTTCTTGCATTCAAGTGGGAAGAAGAGTCGGCTGGTTCTGCATGATGACAACAATCAACTCCTGCCACTTTGGTCAAAGGGAAACACAGGGAAACCAAAAGAATCAAATAGAAGTTGTTGGACCCCAGGGGACAAGAATCTTGATTTTCTTGGAAGCCGCCCACAATTTCACACAAATCAAATAGAAGATACCAGACCTGTGGCACAGTGATGGTGAAACACGGATTCTTTGTATTGGTGAAGGCTTAATTGTAAAAGAAAAGATAGTTTTTTGAATCAAATAGAAGTTGTTTGACCCCAAGAGACGAAAGTCTCGGTTATTGTGGCGGAATGTAGACACAATTCCAAAACAATCAAATAGAAGATGCCAGGCATATTGCACAGTGATGGTCAAAAACGGGTTGGTTGTATTGGTGATGCTTCAGTTGCACAAGGAAGAAAGTTTTTCGAATCAAATAGAAGTTGTTGGACCCCAGGGGACAAGAATCTTGATTTTCTTTGGAAAGTACCAACAATTCCACACAAATCAAATAGAAGATACCAGGCATATTGCACAGTGATGGTCAAAAACGGGTTGGTTGTATTGGTGATGCTTCAGTTGCAAAAGGAAGAAAGTTGTTCGAATCAAATAGAAGTTGTTGGACCCCAGGGGACAAGAATCTTGATTTTCTTGGAAAGTACCAACACTTCCACACAAATCAAATAGAAGATAGCAGACACATGGCACAGTGATGGTCAAAAACGGGTTGGTTGTATTGGTGATGCTTCAGTTGCAAAAGGAAGAAAGTTGTTCGAATCAAATAGAAGTTGTTGGACCCCAGGGGACAAGAATCTTGATTTTCTTGGAAAGTACCAACAATTCCACACAAATCAAATAGAAGATAGCAGACACATGGCACAGTGATGGTAAAAAACGGGTTGGTTGTAGTGAAAATGCCTTCATTGAATAAAAGTTATGGGTCTCCAAGTTCCTGCATTCTCGGCAACTGCAAGGTTGCAAGAGAAGCTAGAACAGCTGGCAAAGAATAAAGTGAACCAGCAGCGCCAGCCATCGCCACCCGATTCAGCAGGAGACGATTCTGCAGAGCAGCAGCCGGAGCCACCAAGAAACAGTTTCCACATGCAAACGTTCCAGGCTTGTTCGGACGATCTTGCAAAGATGAAAACATGGCTTGTGGAGTCATTCTCCTTATGTATGACCTCTCCAGACGATGCTGCCAGAGCATTCCGGGCGTTGGCCAAGAGTTTGTTGGAGAACAACTCGGCTTTTTCTGAAATTCTTGCTGACCTGCTCATTGACGTTACAGCTGATGATCAGATCAATTGGGGAGAGCTGGGGAAGCAAATCTGCAAGCTTGAGCAAGAGCGAGCAGCGATCAAGATGGACTTGGACGCTGCAGGACCAATTTCAAGGCGCAGAGGCCGCCCCTTTGGAAAGAAAAACTCTGCCAAACAGCTTTGTGAAGGTGAAGAGCCAGATGGGAGTGAGCCCCCTTCCAAACGTGCCAAAAATTCCAAGCGCAAGTGCAAACGCACTCAAGCGGACAAAGGCAAGGGGGACTTGGAAGATGAGGCAGGGGCCGGGCCCCCAGCAGACTTGGATGATGATGCAGCAGATGAGCAAAACAAATCCAACAAATGCACCACCATTCCGTTGCATTCCAAATGCTTGGTGGTTGAAGTGGCCAAGAAGCTGAAAAAGGATGCCTCTGTGCACAACATTGAGAAGGAGGTCATGGTCCGCTTCAAGAAATATTTCTTCTCACCAGAGCTGTCTCGCTGGAAAACTGGGTTGCTCAGCAAGTGGTGCAAGTGCCTTGGCACTGCTTTGGGCACATCCATTTATGTAAGCAGTGGTGCTCAAGTATCAAGTCTAAGTATATATATATATATAAAAGAGTATGCTAGGCAGCCCCAAAACGTGACAACAAGCTCGGCTTTTTCCAACCTGATCATATTCCAAGGACCTATGACTTGGAAAAGCACCACCTTATCCCTTGGAATTTGCTCTCTGCCAAAGAGAGGGCCACTATGAAGCAGTTGCCCGATTGGCTCCGGAGGGCTTTGGACCTCCCTGAGCGGTTCCGGCGAGGATATTCTCTACGCGTTCCTTGGGAAGTCGAAGCAACTTTCAATGAAGTGTTGGAGGGCATGCTCGCAGGATTTGGGAGAGATCTTCAGTCTGTGACCACTTTGAAGATGCCTATTTTGGTAAAGACTGCGCAGACCATCTGTGATACGTGGAAAACTGCTATGGTAAAGGTTGCCAAGGACACACACACACACACACACCCTGGGCCCATTCCAAATAGAAGATACCATATCTTCTATCTGAAGTCAAATCATACAAGTGGATTCTTCAACAAATCCTGATGTCTATGGGGGTCACTTCGGGTTTTTAATGGTTTCTATTGTCTCCATGACATGGTATCCTTTCCTTCCTTGAAATTGAATTTGAAGGACAAGGTTTTTAAAGACACAGACTGGGGCCCATTCAAATAGAAGATACATAGGCTTCTATACAGTCGCACTTGTTTCAGGGCATGCCGAAACATCAAAACAAGTATAAAATTATTCTTCAAGGAATCTAGCTTTGGGTCCCTTTGCCAGGACGAGGGTGTGGAAGAGCCACCCTTGAGATCCAAGGATATTGACGGAAAATGGGTGCACCGATTTCTGCACAGATGGCAATGGAGCTACCAAGCTTCAAACACGAAAGGTGCCTTTCTGGCTGATGACAGCCAGGAAATGAATGAGATGCGCATGGCGCACCGCGCGCAGAAGGAGATCCATGGTTGCCCATGGGAACTTACCCTCAACTTCGATCAGCTTTGGCGGTCGGCTTACGAGCCGCCACCCAAGGTGCTCCATAAACGGGGTGCCAGGGAAGCAAAGCGACAGGGAGAGGAGTGGCAAGAGCCTCGACCCGATGATCTGTGTGGCAAGCGCTTGCAGGCGGTGATGGCAATAGCCAAGCAAGGTTTGAAGAACCGTTTGGGGCAAACAGAAAGAGCCAGCAAATTGCGCAAAACCTGCCCAAGAACTGAGTTTGTGGTGGGTGGCCGACAATCGGTCACAGCGGTGACCTCTACATGGGCCTCGGGCCACATCGGACCCTTGGGAATTTGTGTTGCCAGTGGATCAGTGCCTTTGGACTTCATCCGGAAGATGAACTCAGAGTGGCATGCCCATGTCTTCATTTTCGAGAGCGGGACCGACTCTCACTTTATGAATGCAGACTCCACGCTTGTGTATATGCAGGAGTTGATCGCACCAGCCGCTTTGACAAACACATTTCATATATATATATATATATAATACATGTTGCTGTTTCATTGATGGTTTTTGGTGCCACCAGGTTGGAAGATCAAATAGAAGATCCTTAGCAGTTTTTTTGGGAAACCCCTCACTTTCCACCAGTAAATCAAGTATGTCCAGATCTCTAGGTAAACATTTTGGGAAATCAAATAGAAGATATCAAAAGATCATCCGTTTGTGCGTCGATGGCGGGTTCGTGGTGCCACCAGGTTGGAAGATCAAACAGAAGATCCTTAGCAGCTTTTTTTGGGAAACCCCTCACTTTCCACCAGTAAATCAAGTATGTCCAGATCTTTAGGTAAACATTTTGGGAAATCAAATAGAAGATATCGAAAGATCATCCGTTTGTGCGTCGATGGCGGGTTCGTGGTGCCACCAGGTTGGAAGATCAAATAGAAGATCCTTAGCAGTTTTTTTGGGAAACCCCTCACTTTCCACCAGTAAATCAAGTATGTCCAGATCTTTAGGTAAACATTTTGGGAAATCAAATAGAAGATATCGAAAGATCATCCGTTTGTGCGTCGATGGCGGGTTCGTGGTGCCACCAGGTTGGAAGATCAAATAGAAGATCCTTAGCAGTTTTTTTGGGAAACCCCTCACTTTCCACCAGTAAATCAAGTATGTCCAGATCTTTAGGTAAACATTTTGGGAAATCAAATAGAAGATATCAAAAGATCATCCGTTTGTGCGTCGATGGCGGGTTCGTGGCGCCACCAGGTTGGAAGATCAAATAGAAGATCCTTAGCAGTTTTTTTGGGAAACCCCTCACTTTCCACCAGTAAATCAAGTATGTCCAGATCTCTAGGTAAACATTTTGGGAAATCAAATAGAAGATATCGAAAGATCATGTATTAGCCCACCTTTTCTCCTATCTTGAAGATGTCTATTTGTTATGTGAAACCATCAGTAAAAATCAACCACTAGATTCATAATTATGAATGATGCTTATATTCATATTAAACCATGAAGAACATAATCCCAGGACTTGCAGGCTATGTGGAACTCATAGTGGGTTTATGTTGGGCACATGCCGTGCCTAAGGCCCATGTTAAGCACAGAGGTTGGGGACATGTTGGGGTTTTGGTGGGTCTATGTACATGATCATAATTGATGAGTATAACAATGATAAACATCAATGATCCTAAATGACCATGATAATGATGACTTTCAAATATTCTAAGTATACTAAGGCACATTAAGCTGTATAAACTTCCACCTTTTCTCCTTCTCCTCCCCTTCCTGTCCTGTCCCCACCTACCCCCCTCCAGCACCCAAGACCTCGAAGTGCAGGACCTCCTCGTGGCCCATGTTGGGTTTATGTTGGGCCCGCGTCAGGAGGCGGCCCAGCGCTTGCGCCCAGGAGGTTTATATTAGGTTTATGTTGGGAACAGGCGAGGCCCCTACCTCAGAGCTCCTCCCCTCCGTCCCCGGCGACGGCCGAGGCCCACGAGTGGACGAAGCCCTCCCTCCCCCCCTCCTGGCCTTGGAGCTCAGCGTCTCGGCGTCTCCGGTTTATATTGGGCAGGTATGGGGGGTGTAAGTAGGGCACATGTCGTGCCTAAGGCCGATGTTAGGCACAGAGGTTGGGGAAATGTTGGGTTTATATTGGGAACATGTTGGGATTAAGGTGGGCTTATGGTGGGTTTATGTTGGGAAGAGATGGGATTTAGGAACATGACATGGGATGTTCCTCCCATTTATGATGGGATGTGTTGGGTCCATGTTGGGAACATGTTGGGGTTTATGATGGGTTTATGTTGGGAAAAGGGTGTCTTAGGCACAGGGAGGGTGTTCCTAAGGAAGGTTTGTGGGGGAGGTTTGGGACCCATGAGAAAGTCTATATCTCCAAGAGCTCTCCTTTGGATAGACTTTTGATCTCCTTTCCTGTGAGGTTCACAATCATTTTAACAAATATTAAATAGAAGATATTCGAGCAAATAATCAACAATGGCCGTGGTATGATGTGTTCAATTGGGGATGCCGTGATTATATATTAGTGGCAGTTTACCAATGTTGGGACATGTTGGGGTATGTTGAAGAACCAAGGTTTTTTTTGAGTCAAACACAAGATCAAATAGAAGATAACAAACAGTTTGGATTTCCTGGCAGGTGCAGACCATTCCACCAAGATCAAATAGAAGATAACAGATATATACTGCATTATTTGCAAAAACAGGTTGGTTGCATCGATGATTTCAGAAAAGCCATCAAATTCAACACATTATTTTCTGAAGGCAGTGGAGTTGCGTCGAGCTGAGCTGAAGATGACTCGGGAAACGCCTGCGCTTTTGATAGCAGATGGCTTCACTGGAAATTTTGCGATGTTGCGAAACGAAGATAGTCGTCGCAAGCAGTTCTCAGAGGAGAACAACATCGTGCTGCCCATTCGTCCTCCAGGTGGTTGGAGCGCTTGTGGCCAACCATGTGATGCCTGGCATTTCCAATTCAGAAAGCTCGCCAACTTGTACATCGATCGGGTGTTAGGCCAGAGAGTTGGGTGGGTTGGAGAGTCTTTCCATTTCAAGGCGATTTCTGGAATCCAATGTAATTGGTTTGGTTTTATGAAGCTATGGGTTGACAGTTCCCCAAATTCAAATAGAAGATTCTTGGGGTTTCTATTTAATATTTCATTTTGGTACTTAGGTCCCCAGCGATGACAAGAATCAAATAGAAGATAATTGGTCTTATGGGGCCATGGTGTACCGGTTTTGCCACCATCCAAGAGACGTGGGTTTTGTGGGATATTGCTTTATCACAATCACAAAATAACTTTGGTTTTAAGGGAAGATGTTTTTTTGGATACCAATTCACCAAAACCAAAAGAAGTCAATTGACTTAATGGAGCATGGGATACGTATTCTTTTTCTGGGGGTGCCAATTTACCACAATCAAATAGAATATTTTTGGGATTGCGGGATACCCATCTACAAATTCAAATAGAAGATATTTGGTTGTATGGGGTTCCAATTTACCAGTCAAGCAAAGATGTGGGATGCTCGTAGGCAGACGCGGCTTGAGAAAAGTTCCACCTGAAGCCATTTGATTCAAACACGGATTTCCTGGTGCAATCTCCCTTCATTCTGGTGCTTTGCCATGGAGTTGGCAGCCAAAGTCTTTTTGCCTTTGGTAGAGGCCAAGAACAACGCCATGGGTCTTCTGAAGAGAAAGAAAAGTTCGTTGACCCTTGGTGATTGTGAGCTACCTGCAGAAAACGAGTCAAAGAAGCCAGAGGAGAAAGATACCAAGGAGGTGGTGGAACACATGCAGAAGCATGCGCGGGTGACTGTTGCCCCCACAGGGGGCAGCTCCAGTGCCACTCCTGAACCTCCAGTTCACAAGGATGATGATGATTCATCATCTTTCGAGATCCTTGATTAGAGTAGCTACAGCGAGGGTGATGCGGCTGATGGGTCGTCGCAACCTTGCTGAGCCTTTCATCTTTTAGATTTTAGTGGCAGCAATGAAGCAGAAGACTTCAAAGCGAACAAAGTGTCAACTTGGGGAGGGTTGGCAAAACACCGGGTGAGGGCATGGGCTTGGTATCGCCCCACGAATATAACACGAAAAGGTTGGTTTAAATGATTTAAATGGGCATTTGTTGAAACCATTTGTGGAGTGTGGTTCAACCTTCATGGTTCGATGGTGTCAATCTGAATGAAGCACCCTCTTTCAAATAGAAGTTACGTACCACTATGGATCTTCTATTTGAAAACCAGTCCACAAGAATCAACAGGATGAAATAGGAAAGGTTGGGTTTATATATGTTGTCAATTTTTGATGACAATTTGACCATTAGGAGTGATTTTTGCTTCAGTCTGATGGGGTGTTTACAGGAACCAAGTACATTCCCAATTCAAATAGAAGTTGTGTGTGTGGCTAGGGATCTTCTATTTGAACATGGCTTGGTTGATCGATCGAAAGGATGAAATATGCATGTAGAAATTGTTTTCGGACACAAACACCTAAAGGCCCAAAGGAGCCGCCCCCGAAATGAAATAGGAAAGGTTGTTGATTGGATGATTGTTGGCCATTTATATATATATATATATACATAATGAGAACTTTTGACTATTATATAAGAACGAATTAAGCTTCCGTTTGATGACGAGGTATTTGCTGGAATGAAGTTGCATTCCCAATTCAAATAGAAGGTGCATATCTTCTATTTGAACATGATTGGCTAATGAGTAAAAAGGTTGAAATATGGATTCCTCAACACAGACACCCAGATGAAATAGGAAAGGTAGCAGCAGAGCATCCATTTTCAATTTGATTCGATTTAACAAACTCGCATCCTGGTCAGTTGCCTACATAAACATTTTGAACAGCGATTGCGGTGGCCGCCAGGCTACCACCAAGATGGATTGGAACAAGCTTCAAAGCCAGTCACTTTGGGGCTGAACAGCCAGAAGCACCTGCAGGTGTCCCTCATAGACAACATCCATGCGATCATTTATGCGTGGTCCCAAATGAAGAATTCACCGAGGCTGCTGCAATGGGCATGGGTGAGCAGGGGTCTTGTCAGCAAAGATGAAATGAATCTCATGAACCCAGAGAGTGAGAAGCCGGGTGAAGAGGGGGATGCCTTCAAGGAGTTGGTTCCAGACATTCCAGTCCTGGTGCCGACACTTGGCATTGGCTTGGGGAAGGGTTAATGCAGAACTAGTGTACATATGTTATGATATATATAATTGCATTGTGAAGGTGGAGCCAATATGTAGATAGAAGATATTAAAGACCAATATCTTCTATTTGTGCGGTTGGTGTAATTGTGTTCCATTCGCGTTGCCGCTCCTAGGCCTACGATCGCCGAGGCCGTGCGGGAGGCTGCTCCAGGGCGTATCTTGCACTTGTGGCAAATGGAAGACCCCACTGCAGACGCACCCGGGTCTTGGATCTATCTCCCGATGGCAATGCAACATTTCGCTGACAAAGCTTTTGCGCAATATCAGCTTGAGATCCATGAAGCGCAAGTCAAGTTGGACAAAAAGATCATCAAGCAGTCCAAGTATGACTTGATCAAGAACAATTCCCGTCGTCCTTTGGTTTTGATGCATACTTCAGGTGAACCTGCCACCCAGAAGTACATCAAAGAGCATTTAGTGCGGCAAGATGGTAACCAATTGCGTCTGAAGGTGGGGAAATGATGACGTTACGTATATAAATAGAAGATATTGTTTCCCATTTTCTTCTATTTGAAATTCTTGCAACATGTCAGCCAAGCACATAAAATGGCTTCTCTGTAGCAGAGTAAGGGATTTCATTCAGCTGGATCAAGAAAAGAACATTCTAGTCTAACTGGTTCTATTTTATTTCAATTTTTGAACAAGGGTGAACAGTTTTGCAGCGGTGTGCCAGGTGGGTTCGAGATCTACATTGATCATCTTTGACTTCCTCAAAAAGGAGATCATCATTGGTGTATTGGACCCAGCCCCTTTGCGAGTGGTTCAAGTTGAGACCAAGCTGGACAAATTGGAACTGCAGGTCAACAAAGAGTTCCTGGAGTCTATGAAGCCAGTTCCGGGCATGGAACAATATGATTCCGATTGTGAGGATGCCAATGATGAAGCTGATCCAGACGAAGAAGAAGAGCAGCAGCAGAAGATGGAAGCGGACGGCTTGATGCCGCCGGAACAAGGTGTGGAGGAGGCGCTAGGGAACTTGCTGATGGAGGAGCATCCTGACTTTTTTGAGGGTGAGGATGTGTTTGGAGCTGATGATGACCTCTCGGATCCTATGCATTGCAGCATGCTCTTGTTGCCCGACGAGGTTGATGCAGACGAAGTCCTGGTGGAGGTGCAGTTCGACGAATTTGGCAATTTGCAGGCCGCCCCAGAGATTGAGATGGTGTCAGAGAATGAGGCAGAGGAAGATAAAGAAGACGTTGAGAAAGATGCGCCAGTGGGATCAGAAGGCATTGGTGGGGGAAGGGAATGATCTCTTGTTTGTCAAAGATCATTTTGTGTTGTTTTCAATTGTGTTTTAAAATCAAAAAAGATGCAAGGTGTATGGGGGGCTCTTGGTTACAAATCTGCTGCAAATAGTGAAAGTTAAGATAGAAGATAGGATCGTACGACTATCTTCTATTTGATTTGTCATATCTGTCCATCGCAATACGGGAGCTTATATAAAACCCATTTGGCTGGCAGGGATCGGTTTCTTAGGGATCAGAAGAAATTTGAATTTGGTCAAGAAAATAACCTGTTGTAGTTTGTAACACCCCACAAGGATAGATCATTATATCCTGATAAATTGATATTTGAAAGCAACTATATAGAAGATTACATATTGGATATATCTTCTATTTATTGTGCAACTAATTGCTGTTGTCATTCTCTTGCTGATGCGCAGGGAAGAAACTACGCTACATGGAGTCAGATGCCTGGAAAGAGCTCCATGCATTGGATTTGGTTTCAACTCCACGTATCTTTGGAATCGCAGGCTGTGGGTTGCTATACAACCGCCCCGGCCAGTGGCTGGGTCTTTACCCAAACAAGCCGACCATCGGGCGAACGTTCAAAGAGAATTTTCGCTCTGAGAAGAAGGCATTGTTACAGGTGCTGATCTCTCTTTGGAAGAGCTTCCTTGAGGATGCAGGAGATGGGGCTGATGGCAAGAAAGTCCAAGATGTACCACTGCCCGAGTATGTCGACTACCTCATTGACTTGCAGTCGGCTTGTTTGTTCTGAGCATAGTTTTTGTTTGCAGCGCATACCATGCCACCGGAAAGGGTCAGGAAGAGGATGCGGGAGACAGGTCCAATCCAAATAGAAGATAAGCATTCTTCTATTTGAACTTGCTTTTGGGGTATGTGCAACATCAGAACAATGGTTTGTATTGGTTGGCTATTCAAGGAATACGTATATATACATATAACTATACATATGTAATTTAAATCTAGGGGATAACTTGGGAATTTGATTCTCTAGCTGAAATGGTTTGGAACGTCTACTTGAAATCGGTTGAGAGGATTTCCAACAACACAGACTGACCCAAACCAAATAGACATTATATAGAAGATACACATTCTTCTATTTGAACTTGTTTTTTGAGGGTATCTGCAACATCATAACGATGGTTTGTATTGGTTGGCTATTCAAGGAATACGTATATATATATATATATATATACATATGATTGAAATCTAGGCGACAACTGGTGAATTTGATTCTCTAGATGAAATGGTTTGGAACGTCTACTTGAAATCGGTTGAGAGGATTTCCAACAACACAGACTGACCCAAACCAAATAGACATTATATAGAAGATACACATTCTTCTATTTGAACTTGTTTTTGGGGGTAGGTGCAACATCATAACGATGGTTTGTATTAGTTGATTATTCAGTATATCCTGGATCCAAATTTTGATGGGCTGGGTTTGATGCAAAGTGTAGGTTAAACATATGTGTATTCTAGCAATACCAGTGCACCGCGTTCCTCAGACCCACTTTTTAACCTTGGGATATACCTGCTTGGTGCAGGCCTGATGCTCCACCAATACGGGGGAGCGGAAAAACAACCGCCAGAATGTTGCGGCAGTGGGTTGGGGGTGAAAAAAATCAGTTGTCCATCAATCCGGCCACGGGTCACAGGAGTGGAGCAGAACGGAGAAATTCAAATGGATACAGTTTTGAGGTTGGATTAGAGACAAAACCAATTTCAAATAGAAGAAATTCATTTATTTTTTCCATCCAAGATGATCCCTGAAAAATAATTGTTTGCTAATTTCTTCTATTTGATCGGGCCTTTTTCACATGACCATCTTCTATTTGATTCTTCCCTACTTGCAGTAACTTTAGGGTCAGGATTGAACAGGTTGGAAATCAATTCACAAGCAAAAACTCGATGTTTTTTGCAGTTTTTCAAGGTGGATGCTCCAAAATGGCCATGTCGCATCGGTTGTCCCCGAGTCTTCCGGGTTGTCCCTTTTTGGGTTCATTCCCCTTAGGCCATTTTCTAGTAAAAACCCTGGGAATATCACGAATTCTGGCAGGACAGGACTGGACAGATTTTACTGTCAAAACCTCCAAATTGACCCCTTCGGGGACAGCTCGTGCGTCGTGAACCATCTTCTATTTGAAATGGCCTCGGGCAACCCCATTTGTGCATCTTCTATTTGAAAAAATCATTGAATATCTTCTATCTTAAAGGGATGCAATATATCAACCATTTATAGCAACAAATGGTGAATAAATAGCCAATAAATCAACCATTGATAAGCAATAAACCAACCATTTTTGCACATGAAGATCCAGCGCGTTGTTTTCGTCACACGACGACCTGGCGTCGAAATCCCCGGCGCGGCGAGGTGAAGCAGGTCCTATGCTTCGTGCCAGGTGCCGCGCAACGCAGGGCATTGCTGGTGGCCAACCCGGGTGGTGGCCATGATGCGTAGCCGTTGCGGCTGTGCCGTTGATCAACAATTAACAACGTTGCAAAACAACCATACTATCAACTAATTGTGGAATAAACATATACGCAACTAAAAATAGAAAAAAAACAGAAATCCGGAATTCCACACATATTTTTATTATTTGGGGGACTGACTAGCAATAGGGGGAAGGGATTGCTAGTCAGTAGCAGTTGTAATTGTTGGCTGACTACTTGTGAACATAGCCAACAATTGCTCACTCCGTTTTGAATGTTGGCTACTGACTAGTTGTGAATTATGATTTGTGATTAATGATGCTGACAAGCGCTATTTGTCATGATTTTTGTTGCCAAAAACATGGCTCTGTTGAAGACATGCTAAAAGCATATGCAGGATGGTTGAAGCTGCATGAGCCAGAATGGCGTTGGGATGGAATACAGTTTTTCTTTTTTGCAGACCGCCGTTGAGCGATTATATTTTGAAAATGGATCAAGGCAAACATGCCGCCTCGGTTTTCAAGTACAAAGCCTTGTTTCGTGGAAGGCTATGATGATGGGGGATGCTATTTTGTCATCATCCACTATGGCAACCCTGGAGGAAGTACAAGCTTTGACTTACAACAGTGAGCACAGTAGTATAGTTTCTTCTTTGCATAGCAAATTTGGACTTGTTTATCCGTTTAAATGCTAGCATGAAAGCTGGCACAAAATGTGCTTGTTTTTTAGATCATCATCATCATCATCATCATCGTCATCATGATAATCATCATCGCTTCATGATAATCATCATCGCTTCATGATTGTCAACTTTATTTTCATGATCATGATCCACATTATCCAGTCATCCAGTACGAGAACGCCCATTTACTGCAAAGGCAGCAAGTTATAGGGTCAATATTGCACGACTTTATGGATTGTCAGAAGCAACGGTACCTTTTACAGTCCGCATTTGTTCAGTTTGTGAGTCTTTGTCCAGCAGACGGAATGTTTGAAACAACTCAATTGCCTAAGATGGTGTGTTATGTGGCGATGAAAGTGGTGGACTACTCAAAGTATGCTTTTCACGTCGCTTCTGCTACACAGAACTGAACCAACTATTACTGTAAGATGATGAGATTCAGCTCACAGTGTCAACAACTATGAACGAATAATGCGTCAAGGTGTGTCATGATATATGCGTATGTTACCATTGTTGATCGTGTTTCTGCCATTGTTTGCCAATAAAGAGTAGGATTGTAGTGCAGACACTTGCACACACACAAATAGGCAGGTGAATTTGGTCAACACATGGTCCAATTCAACTCTGGCTATGTTTAAACGTGTACGGGTGGACGTGATTGACTAATTTGCAACATTTGCCGGCTTACCTATTTACTAAAGTACCTTGGCATGAACATGACTACATCAGCTTAATATGTGTTTTTGTTTCTCCAAATGTGCTCACAGTTTGCTTGTCAAATGCAGACTCCAAATACATTGTAATTATGCGTGATGTTTACATACTGATGGTTGATGGTTCACACTGCTAAGTTTGTGCTGCTTTTTGATTATGCTTGATAATGGTCAACAATGTTCCAACATGATTTATAGTTATGAATCATGCTAATGACCATGATCATAGCCACAAAAAATGATATTTCTTCGGGTTTGTTACTCATTTCTACCCAAGTAACTAGTTTCCCATTATGGGGATGACTAGGAATCATTGATTGCTGAGTTGGAAGAACTATCACTCCTTCGAACTCGCGCGTCGGCACTGCACAGGAGATAGAGTTGACCACTTGGAATAAGCATCAGGATAGTAAGCGAAAATCAACTCTACTATTTAAATATCAATATAGTTAGCCACTATGATAGTTAGGATGGTTAGCCATGATAGTTAGCCATGCTATGATATAAATTTGGTGGTAATTACTAAGTTAAGCGCAAATGATATAGTTAACCACTTGTTAAGCATCAGGATAGTAAGCTAGTTAACCTCTACTCACGAAGCACGTGTCATTGATATTCATTGATTCATGATGCCAAATTCACCATTCACCAGGAAATCTGTAGCTTAAGAAACATTGGCCGTTGACCATTATTCAAACATCAACCATCGCAAATAAACATCAACCACAACATAACGATTACATAAGCATTACATCACCATCGCATGGCCATTTCATGACCCTAACCTTACATACCCATGAATAAAACCATAAACCATTCGTGGTCCACCAACCCATCCGGCCTCAGGCCAAGGGGTCCGGGACAGGTGGGACAACGGCTGGTGTACACCAGGACACCACTGGGGACCGCGTCAGGTGATGGTCAGGATCGGACTGGGATGTTTCTATGCTTAACTGGGGGAGTATAGTGGTTTATAGGGGATATAATAACCACAAATGATGTTTAAACAACTACTAGTTGGTCGTTTCTGGTAGTAGGGAACCTCCGAAGCTATGGATGGTTTATCACTTAAAATGGTTATATACAGGATGATAACAAGGGGGGTCTCCTATGGCTTGAGAAACCACCCTGCGGTGCTGACCGTTGTTGGCTGTTGTTGATCCTTAGTGAAGTATTGTTGATCAATACTTTGAATGAGAGATATGAGATATTGATGATCAAATAAATGTCAAAGTTGATGTTGACTGGTGTTGAGAAATCGACAATTAGTGTCAGTATAGTTATCAAGTATCAATGGTTATCAAGTATCGATAGTTATCAAGCATAGATGACTAATATCTATGAATAGTATTACGGTAACCCCCCAACTACTGTAATCAACTTGGGGTTTATTAATCCTTGGTCAACATTATTTACAATGGCAGGTGGTAGTGCTCGGTGTTGGTTGATGATAGAGGATAGCAGGCAACGTATATATACCAACTATTCTTGGTTATTGGTAATAGGTAGTGGATGATCAGCAACCCGTCAATAGGGATTTGTATAGTGATACCACCAAGTTGTCAGATAGGATTTCCAACCAACTTGTGTAGTATCCAAAGAGAGGCTAGCTTTTAGGGGATGTCTTCCACACGGTCGGAAAAGTCATGATGCTGGTTTCTCAAAAATAGGGGACCCACAAAAAATGGACTCTGATGGGTTCCTTTGAGATGATTTGGGGGTACCCCAATGACTTGAGAAAGACCCTTGTTATCAATTACCAACAGGGAAGCCATCAATTTCTGGAGGGTCCCGCATACACAGTGGTGAACAGCCAGCTACTCACCTAATGTTTCATGATCAGGAGTGCTGACCACCAACAAGCTGGTTATATCAGGCAAGGGATACCAACCAAGTTTCAGTTGCAACCCAAAAGGATAAACAACTGTAGCTTCGAATCGACTGGATGTGAGCTTGTCCATGAGTTGATATGGAATATGGCTGTTTCTCAAAATAGGGAACCGCCTAAAATAGTTGGTTTATCACTAAGAATGGTTAAATAAGGATGATTTGGGGGTACCCCTATGGCTTGAGAAACAACCATATGGGTGTTCCTTTGCGCAAGACGTGCATTGCTGGTTCACCGGCGATAATCCAGTCGTCAACCATGCTGAATCTCAGTCTGAACCCACTGTGAGCCACTCAGAACTTCGCCATTAGGCGTTATCTAAGTAGAGTCAACCATTTTCTATGGATATCTATGGCTAATTATATCATTATCTAGCAGTACCCTTAATTACACCAATGCCCTTTGGCTACAAAAATCACAATCTAATACCCTTGATTGCACCTATCAAACCTCATCTATGGATATTCATGGTTCCTTAGGTTACTTATATCATTACCTAGTACCCTTACACTTAGGTTACTTAGATCATTACCTAGTGCCCTTACACTTAGGTTACTTAGATCATTACCTAGTGCCCTTACACTTAGGTTACTTAGATCATTACCTAGTGCCCTTACACTTAGGTTACTTAGATCATTACCTAGTGCCCTTACACTTAGGTTACTTAGATCATTACCTAGTGCCCTTACACTTAGGTTACTTAGATCATTACCTAGTGCCCTTACACTTAGGTTACTTAGATCATTACCTAGTGCCCTTACACTTAGGTTACTTAGATCATTACCTAGTGCCCTTACACTTAGGTTACTTAGATCATTACCTAGTGCCCTTACACTTAGGTTACTTAGATCATTACCTAGTGCCCTTACACTTAGGTTACTTAGATCATTACCTAGTGCCCTTACACTTAGGTTACTTAGATCATTACCTAGTGCCCTTACACCTATCAACACTGCCATAAGCGCCCTCAATCCGGCACCGGCGGCAGGAGCAGTGGGCAACGCTATGCAGGTGTCCTACGAGGCCCGTGATCGTCACTGTCCATCGATGTAGAAGTCACCATGCAAAACCTATGGTGAGTTGGGTCAAGCAGTTAACCAACCAACCAATGGTTTAGCTGGTTAATAATAGGGGATAAGAAATTACAGTAGTAATTGGGTATATATGTGGTAAGGGTATGATACGGTTAATGGCTAATAAAGTTGGGTATGATAAGTAAGAATGATAGGGGATATACCAGCTATGAACGGCTATGGGTCAATATTAACCAACCAAGGTTATGGTGGATAATAACCAACAAAACTGAAGGGAACTAAAGGGAACCAGGGGCACCATGGGCCACCAAGGGCCCCTCAAAAAGGTAGGTGTTGAGCCTCTAAAATATGGGTTATAACCTATACAAATGAAGGTTTTGGGAGCTTATGGCACACAGTACTAAAGCTATATTACATCTAGTATTAATAGTAATCGATAATAGAAACTGTTAGCAAAGGGTTTGTCTTTCTTACTGATCAGCTATAAATACTATGTAATGATAATACGATGATATGAAGACAAGACATTAACGCTTCGGAAATCAACAGCTAGTAACCATTGAAATTCAGTAGGCACAGCGTGGGAAATTCAGGGTCCACAAAAAAATGCTGATAAAACATGTTATCACAAATTGGTTCGTTGACCTGGTTAGAAGCTGGTCAATGCTTCCTAAAGAATTGATGGCTGGCAACCATCAACCAGCGTGTAACCAGTCAACAACCCATCGAGAATAAATCAAACATGCAATGGCTAGCACCTGTGGCTCCCCTTGGGTCCATTCGGGTACATGGAAATTCAGGACACCCAAAACTGATGAGGTGATATGTGTGTAGCACTGATTCTTGGATACGGTGATTCTATATGTATATATATATATATATATGTATTATGTATACGATTCTTAAGATTTCAGATATGGTTCGATCAAGCTTGATACTGGTTACCACCACCCCCCCAGCTGATCACTGGTTGAAACTGTGCCCTGAAACTGCGACGTGCACCAGCCGACGTAAGCTGCGAGGGCAGTTTGGCTCAAAAAAGCTTCGAATGGCACAGGGCATCCAGTGCAAGCTGTTTCTTTTGACAGAAATGGGTGTTTCTCAAAATAGGGGTACCCCCAAATCATCCATTACTAGTCATTTATAGTAATGAATCAACCATTTTTAGGGACCCCTATTTTGAGAAACCATCAAATCATTCTGGGGGGAACAAGTCATAGGGGAAACACTGAGAAACATAAGTTGATACAGAATGATCAACACATAAACAAGTATTATAGGCAATAGGCAAACCTAGATTAATGATATCATTGAACTTGTTTGGGCCTTTTGAGGGTTGGTTGTTATACCTTTGTACTTGGAGATACTGGTGGTGATTGCCAAGCAACTCACGCTTCAATTTTCACCAAGTTTCGCTTCTGGCCGCGTTCAATGCTTGGGGTAACTGTCTCGTTGCCAAGTGGCTGCAGTGAAAGCTTGTCGCTTCCGCTAGGCTCCACAGTGAGGGACTTGAAAACTTTGGCCCAGAAGAAGCTTGGACAGAGCTCCTTGAGGCTTATCTCCGAACAGGGCCATGTGCTTACAAAGCTAACAGATACCTTGGAAGCTGTTGTTCAGGAAGCTGAGCATCTGATTGCTGTGGTCCAGGAGCCACAAGTTGCAGCGTCACAGGGAGCTTTCGCCATGTGGCACATTGGAGGTGACCAAATTGTGACGTGGGGTGATTCCAGCAACGGTGGTGACAGCTCCTTTGTTCAAGATCAATTGAAGCAAGTGCAGCAAGTTCATGCCACAGATATGGCCTTTGCAGCTATCCTGGCTGATGGGTCAGTTGTAACTTGGGGACGTGGAGGCTATGGGGGTGACAGCTCCGCAGTTCAAAGTCAACTACGCGATGTGCAAGAAATCCAGGCTACAGAGGGTGCCTTTGCTGCAATCTTGGCCGATGGATCCGTTATTCCTTGGGGCCATGCAATGTATGGCGGGATGTGCGGCCGGGTTCAAAAAAGACTCCGAAACGGAAACGTGCAGCAAGTTGAGGCCACAGCTAAAGCATTTGCCGCGATATTGGCCGATGGATCAGTGGTTACTTGGGGTTATTCAAAGAGTGGCGGTGACAGCTCGGCAGTCCAAAGCCAGCTCAAGAATGTACAGAAACTTAAGGGTGCATCCCATGCATTTGCTGCAACATTGAGGGACAGGTCGGTGGTTACCTGGGGCGATCCAGATTCAGGTGGTGACAGCTCCTTGGTTCAAGATCACTTAAAGGATGTGCAGCAAGTTTATGCCACTGGTATGGCATTTGCTGCTATTTTGGCGGATGGTTCAGTTGTCACTTGGGGCCAGTCAGAGTATGGAGGGGATAGCCGTGCAGTGCAAGACGTGCTGAAGAACGTGCAACAAGTTCAGGCTACACGTGGGGCGTTTGCTGCCCTCTTGTCGGATGGATCAGTTGTATCCTGGGGCAGGTCAGATTCAGGCGGTGACAGCCTTTCAGTTCAAGATCGGCTACAAAACGTGCTGCAAATTCGAGCCACACGAAGTGCATTTGCAGCCATTTTGGCTGACGGAGGACTGGTTGCTTGGGGCAATCCAAGCTGTGGTGGTGACAGCACCCTGGTTCAAGATCAGCTGAGGAACGTGCAGCAAGTTCATGCCACGGGTATGGCATTCGCGGCCATCTTGGCCGATGGGTCAGTTGTTACCTGGGGCCATCCAGAGTATGGTGGTGATAGCTCCGCAGTTCAAGATCAGCTCAGATCTTTATAGCTGCTCCTGCAGGGACTTGTGTAGCCTCGCCGTTACCCATCAGCGTTGTTCCAACATGTCACATTGCGGCGTTCTGTTGTGGAATCTGGACGACCAAATCGGAGGCTTCCAATTGGTGATGCAAAAAGATGCTTCTTAATTTTTGGCATAAGTGTTGGTTCACAACTTGGAAATATGTGTGGGTGCATGACTTTTGACTTACAGACCGACATAGACCAACATAGACCAACATAGACCAACATACCTGGCTGGTGGTTTCAAACTTTTTTATTTTCCCTAGTACTAATTATTGCGATTTGTTGGTTGACAAGCATATATGTTTCATCACGGGGTTGAAATCACCAACCAGACATATGATCATTATCAACCATTATTATCCATTAATAATCATTAATTAATAGTTAACCACTTTTAACCATGGGTTAAAACTGCAGAAGCCCCATACATAGCATCATGACACAGGAATGCACCTGTAAGCCGTTTGATTGTTCAAGAAAAAAGAGCGACGTTCTCACCGGGGGGAGTCCCTGGTTTACGACACCTGTTGGCGGACCAATAGGTTATGAGCCCAACAGCTCAGTGAATGCAAAGGAGAAGAACTCGTCACCTAGCAGCTATGAATCAGACACCAACGACCAAGGGAAGGAAGTCGCCAGGAAGTCAAGCAAAGACGGAAGACCTGAGGACTGAAGGCCCGAGGACTGAGGAGGTTGCTAGGAAGGCTGAAGAAACGACTGTGCCACCTTCCACCCCAAAGAACCGACTTCGAGGAGAAAGTGTGCCTGTACTTGTGACACCAGGGGAGACTGGGTCTGTGAAAGAAAGAGGAGAAGTTGGTAAGGTTGACCAAGTGACTCCACAATCTAAAGGACCAGTCTACTGTACACCTTCGGGGGAGGGAAAGAAGGGTGAAGAGGGTGGAGAGGAGGAAATGAAATATGCTATGGTACCTTGGAGTAAAGACAGGGAGATGTCTGCACCGAAGGGATCACCCCAAAGCTATGGTCCTCTGTTCACCAAAGAACAGTTGAGAGCGGTTGAAGCCTTGGAGGGAAAGTCTTCGCTTCTGACGCCGAATCCGGAGAAGATTCTTCAGGTGGCGAGGCCCTTAGACCTTGAGGCTGTTAGAACCCCGATTTTGGATGATGAAAGGGGAAGGATCCAGGAGGCTGCTAGACCCCCAAAGTTTTCAGTTGATGAGCGAAGTAAGAGGGAAGAAGGAGTGCGGGTGCTGATGGAGGATATGGGAGCCCGGCTGATCCAACAAGAGAGAGAGAAAGAGGAAGTTTTGATGATGATGAGAAGGGCAGAGATGCAGAGAGAAGACATGAAGAGAGAAAACCAAGAGTTGAGAGAGATGATAGAAGAAATGAGGATGAGAGATCTCATGAGGCAGAGGCAGATAGAGCAGGAAAAAGATGAGAGAGCGAAGGAGTCCGAGATAGAAGAATGGAGGATGAGAGAACGGATAAGACAGAGGCATGCAGAGCATGAGAGAGAGGAAAGATCGAAGGAGGCTGAGAGGAGGTCCCCGCCAGAGATGCTAGAAGACAGGAAGAGTCAAAGGCTTGGAAGTGAAGAGTTTAAGGAGGATCTCTTTGAAACCCCGGAAGAGAAGCCCGAAGAGGAAGAAGAGGAATTCGACCTGTTTGGACCGATGCCGCATGAGGAGGAACCCCGCCCTTCGGAAGGAGGACACAGTGTCCGGAAGACCGCCAGTGAAAAGGAGGCTGAGAGGGACCTGTCGGTCAAGGTCTTGATCCAAATGATGAAGGGAATGCAGGAGATTCAGAAGAAGATGCTGGATCGCGAGACTCGGGACAAGGAGGATGAGACAGAAGGGGGAGCAGGAGTAGAGTATGTTCGTGGATCCCATGAACTGCCGAAGTTGCCAAGTTGGTCCCCGCAGTCTGGACCCATCGATTTGAACGACTGGCTCGCCCTCATTGAACCCATCATGTCGGATCTCACACCGACCAGCCAAAGATGGTGGCATGAGACCTTGAAGCAGGCCCGGAAATGGTATGGCGACCACATGGATCTTAGCCCCTTGGAAAGGATCACCCACGAGGCGGAACCCAACGACGCCCTCAAGATCCCGAAATGGGTGCGGCTGGAGAGAAGGGCCAGCAACATGATGTTGGCTGCGGTTCCAGAAGCTCAGAGAGAAGAATTGGTGAGCACCAAACGATTGACGGTGCTTCAAATCACATGCCATCTTCTGATGGTATATCAACCTGGAGGCCTTGCGGAGAAGGAAGTGATATTTTCGTCGCTGGAAAATCCACCTGAGGGAGGAACGGTTGCGGAAGCTCTTCAAGGACTTCGTCGATGGATGAGATGGAGGAGGAGGGCAGCGGAACTGGCAGTGTCGGAGCCCGATCCGTTTTTGCTGTTGAAAGGCTTGGGGAAGATCGTCCGCCGTTCACTGGAGGGAAACAAGGAGTTGAACTTCAGGGTGAGCCTTGCCCGCAGCAATCTCCAGGTGGACAGCAACCCCACTTCGAAGAAGGTGAATGCGCTGGCGACCCACTTGGTGGCAGAGTTGGAACAGGTTGCACACTTGGACCAAGGTGGAACCAATGGAAAAAGGAATCCCCCGAAGGACCCAGGAGGACCACCGAAAGGAGGAGACCCCCGCCTGAAGAAGATGGAAGCGGCGGAAGAAGATAAAGGAGGAAAAGCTGAAGGAAAGGGCAAGAGTGGTAAAGGAGGATCAGGAGAGCCCTGCAAGTTTTTCCTGATGGAAGGAGGGTGCAAGAAGGGTAAAGAGTGCACATGGGCCCATCAGTTAGACGAGCAGAAGAGGTGCTGGAATTGCGGTGCCAAAGACCACTATGCCGACAAATGCAGCCGTCCATCATACAGGAAGAGTGAGGGCAGAGAGGGGAGAGAGGCCAAAGGAGAAGGAAAGCATGCCAATGCGAGGACTTTGAAGAAGAGAGACTCAGAAGAAGAGGGAAGTATCAAGAGCACGACTTCGGACAAAGGGAAGGCTTCGAAGACAGGTGAAGAGGAAGGAGGAAAAGATCAGACTATGAAAGAGCTATTGGAGGAAGCTACGAAGATGCTCAAGAAGATGAGCAAAGATGAAGGAACAGGAAGAGATGAGAAGTTGACTAACCTCCAAAAGCAGTTGGATGACCTCAGGACGATAAAGACCTTGCGGTTGGCCAGGTTTCAAGGAGGACCTCGAGGTTTGTTGGATTCAGGAGCTACCCACCCGTTGCGTGCGAGGAAAGAAGGAGAAAAGATGAGGGGATACAAAGAGGTGACTGTGTCTCTGGCAGGAGGAAAAGAGATCCGGTTGAACATCAACAAGGAGGGAATCATGATCTCCAAAGACCTGGACATAGAGCCCATAGTCCCCTTGGGTATGATGATCAGCATATTAGGATGTGAGGTGTCCTGGAAAGACGAAGAGATGGTGGTCTGGCATCCTGCGAGAGGTAGGCTGGATGTGCAGGTGAGAGGAGGATGTCCGGAGGTGGAAAAGGAAGAAGCTTTGAAGCTGATCCAAGAGATAGAAGAGAAGAGAAGGATGAGTTTGAAGAAAGTAGAAGAAGCGAACACCAGTGAGGATGAAAAGAGAGATCAGGAGAGAGAAAAAGAATGGCTGAAGAAGCTGATTGATGTGCATCCTGCGCTTAGGCAAGTCCCGGAGAGGTTGAAGGCCCATCTCTATGAGGAACCTGCGGAGGTAATCCATGCGTGTGGAAACAGAAGGAAGAGGAAGCTCTGGAAGAAGGAAGGAGTTGTACTTCATGTTTATGCTGGAGCACCTGAAGGTTTTGGGTTGGGAAGAGCACTTCACCAAGCGGGGGGAGACGCAAGGAAGCTTCTTGAGGTGGACTGGGAGAGGGATGAGAAATGGAACATGCTCCCAGGAGGAAAGGCGTACAGTATGCTTCTGAGGATGGCCATGAATGGATGGGTGAAGGGAGTTGTGGGAGGACCCAATTGCCGCACCAGGAGTGTCCTCAGGCATATCCCGCTGAGTTCTGAAGACCACGGTCCTAGACCTCTGAGGAGCTGGGAAGAAGGACAAGAATGGGGCAGGAAGGACCTTACTCCACTGGAGGCGAAGAAGGTGGAAGAAGATGACATCTTGACGTTGAGGTTTTTGCTGCTGTTCATCATCGCTGAAGAGCTGAGGAAGGCAGAAGGAAGACTTGAGAAGGTTCACTTCCTACTCGAACAACCGGGGGCACCTAAGAATGAAGAGGTAGTCACCTGGTGGAAGACGAAGCCTTGGAAGATGATGAAGAAGATCTACGGTTTCGAGGAGGTCAGCGTGGATCAATGGGACTGGGGTGGACCGGCATCAAAGTGGACCACCTTGGGAACCTCTATGATGATTCAGAAGCCCTTGAAGAGAGGAGGAGCCCCGAAGAGAGATAAGGAAGGCAAAGAACCCAAGGAGTTGTTTCGTGAATCCCGTGCCCTCGCTCGTTGGGCACCTGGCTTGATGATTGAAGTGGCAGAACGTCTCCAAGAAGAAGTTTGGAAGGAGAGGATTCAGTGTCGGCCCCTATCATGGTCTGAGCATGTAAGGGCCGGCCACGTTCCTTTCAGAAGAGACTGCCGAATATGCCAGGAGTCAAGAGCTAAGGGGCAGCCACACCGAAGGGTATCCTGCCCAAAGGTGGGAGTTTTGTCCATTGACATGAGCGGTCCACTCAAGGAAGGGAAGAACTTGAATGATGAGAAGGACAAGTTCTTGTGGATTGCTACGTTCACCTGGCCGAAGCTTGAAGGAAGAGAGGTACCTGAAGATCCTGAAGAGAAATTGGAAGAAGCCCCCCAGATCGAGCACGCTGAAGAAGAAGGAGAAGGAGAACCGGTGCTGTTTCAGGATGAGGACGAAGCGGAAGAGAAAAAGGAAGAAGAAGATGAGGAGGAAGCAGATAGGAAAGAGGGGGGAGAAGAAAAGGAAGAGGACCTGAAGAGCATCGAAGTGGAAGTTCATCGTATGGTGATGCCGCTACCCTCAAAGAGTGCAGACGATGTGCTTCGGATGACGATTCAGATGTATCTCAGGTTGAAGTCAGAAGGATTTGAGGTGCAGCAGATACACACCGATAGAGGTGCGGAATTTGATAATCCCAAGTTCAAAAAATGGTGTGAGCAAAGATGCATCTTGAAGACCTGGACACCAGGAGATGACCCGCAAAGTAATGGAAGATGTGAAAGGGCGGTTCAAGAGGCGAAAGGGCAGATACGTACCATGCTCCTGGAAGCGAAGTTGGGAGCAGAATTCTGGCCCCTGGCTGCTAGACACCTGAATGAAAGATGGATGGCGGCGCTGGTGAAGGAGGAAATCAGATGGCCACCTTTCATGACCAAGGTCTTGGTAAGGAAGAGAGGATGGAGAGTTAGGGAGTTTGAACCGTCTCAGGAACAAGTCACGTACATGTTCCCATCGTGGGACTCTCACGGCCACTGGATTGTCGACTCCGAAGGAAGACAGAGGCTGAGCAGGACTGTGATGAGCCATGTCACGGAACCAGTCACGGATGAGAAGTGGATCGGTCTTGAGGATGACGTGAATCCGCTTCAGATGAGAAGGAGGCTGAGGCAGAAGATGGTTGTCCGAAGGATTGTTAAGAAAAGGCTGGAAGAGGACGAAGAAGAAGTTCGAAGACAGAGGAGGAAAAGAGTACAGGAAGTTTTGAGGGAGGAGATGGTACATATCATGGAAGATGAGGAAGATACAGCCAAGATGACGTTGAAAGAGACATGGAAGTTGAAGAAGATGACCGAAGAAGAAAAGACTGATGAAGTGCTTCAGACGAGGATTGTGGGAATGGCAGAAATACGGAGGAATAGTGAGGCATGGAAGCAAGCCATTTTGGCTGAACTCAATTCTCTCTTCTATGTCAAAAAGGCGCTTCGGAAGCTGACGAAGGAAGAAGTGAGAAAAGTGAAGAAGGAACCCACGGCAGAGATCATCCCCTCGAAGCTTGTATGTACATTGAAACCGGATTCTCAATGTCCCAAAGGAAAAAAGAAAGCGAGGATAGTGGCATGTGGCAATCACATCTCGGCTGGAGATAGTCAAGAACGTGGTGATCTGTTCGCAGCAGGTTCGGATGCGATTGCGGTCCGGTTGGCCATCAGAGAAGCAGCTAGATTGAACTGGCTCGGCACAGTTCTTGATATCAAGACAGCGTTTTTGAACGCTCCTTTCGAATTCGACGAAGAGAAGGAAGTTGCGAAGTTGGAGAAGGCTTTAGAAGAAGAGAAGGAAAGAAAGAGGAGGACACAAGATGAAGAGAGAAGAATTTGTAAGGTAGAGAGAGAAGGATCAGGAGAAGAGGAGGCATTCGAGCTCGAAAATGTGGAAGAAGAAGAAAGTCAAGAAGAAGAGGAAGAGC